>LOJH01000376.1:0-16830 GCA_001685095.1 Ellobius talpinus | reverse complement strand
TCTTTATTAACCAATGAAAGTAACACATAGACAGATGACCTTCCTCCATCACACTGTCATCATCATCATCATCATCATCATCATCATCATCATCATCCCCAGAGCATGCTGAAAATATGTGTTCTTAATAAAAAGACAGATAGCTCAATTTGGAAAATCGACAATGGATCTGAACAGACATTTTCCAAAGAAGATATGAAAAGATGAAGGATGTCATCAGTCAGCAAGGAAACAAAAGGCAGAAATACAATGAGAGATTGCTTTACCAAAAACGCCAGGACGGCCGAAGTCAAGAAGAGGGCAATACCCAGTGTTGTCACACAAGCAGGGAAGAAAAATTAGGAGCGGGGCCCCTGATAGGCTTTTCCAACAGTACAGCACCCTGGGAAAGAGTAGCCACTTAAAAGTCTCAGCACGAAGCTAACCATGGGTTTAGTGAATTTTCCAGCAATCACATTCCTAAATAGCGCTCAAAAGACCTGAAAACATGTGACCACATACAAACTCAGACATAGAACACGTACTGCATGCACTCGCAGAGGACCCAAGCTGGCTTCCATCACCCACATCAGTGGCTCACAACCAATGTAACTCCAGTTCCAGTTGATCTGATGCCTCTGATCTCCCAGTACTCACACACACACACACACACACACACTCATACACACACATACACTCAAACACATTAACATACACATTCACACACATGCATACACGCTCACACTCATACACACACAAATGTGCACATACAGTTACATAAATCGCTTAGAAAACTACTAATGTTTCATTTTTATTAAAATCTTGATTTTTTTCCAGGCACATGTCTTCAGTCCCAGCACTCCACAGGAAGAATCAGGCAAATCTCTGTGAGTTTGAGGCCAGTTTGTTTCACATAATGAGGTATAGACCAGCCATGGATACATAATAAGGCCCTGTCTCATACAAACAAAGAGAAACGAAACAATTTGAACCTGACTTCTAATTTATTTGTTTTAAACTCAAAGCTTTGAGTATCCATTCATTTCAGATGTGAAACATCTGCTTTTCATTTGCATACCATGTTTCCAATATAACATAATCCTACGTGATAAATGGCCTCTTTATCTAAATATAATTCAAATATCGCATTTCAAAAAATTGAACTGAAGACAATGAGCCATTTCCCAAGGTTATGTGAGGTCAATTAAACACAATTCATAACAAAAGAGGGTTCCCCTCCCTTCAAAATGGTTCTTATTAAAAGCCCATATTCCATAGTCTGAACATCGAAGAAACTTTGTGACTGGCGGGGAGGCATGGGGGTGGTGTAGGATGTGTGGGGGACAATTATAAATTTCTAGAAGCTAATGAAATGTGTATTTGAGAAGCTAATTCCTCCAGAGCTCTTGAATTTAAGAGACTGAGTTTCAGTCTTAGTCCCTGGGTCATGCCTCTGTCCCAATGTTTACAGGAGGAGCCACTGTGAATGTGATGCTCGAAAGGGCACCAGTTCTAATCACTGTGCTGAGACAGCCGAACAGGCCTCCCTGGGAAGATGGAGGAAGGCTGCAGGGCTCGCGGTTCACCTGCCAATATGCTTGCACACAAGGTGAGATTTGTATGGCGGGAGAATATATGGAATCTCAGCTGGGAACATAGACTACATTGGAAAACGCTGAGCTTTGCCTTCTCAACAACTGTCCTTATTGATCTGTTTGGTTTGGGTGCCTCGTGCATGCTATGCACTGGTGTTCTCACTTCCTGGGACCCAGGCCCATTTGTTTGAAATGCCTTTAAACTAAGAACAGAGTTCAAGAAAAGATGCTTATCTGAACACACAGTTGGATGGACTCCTTGCTGCTGCTTCTCTCTGTTTAAACTGCTGGGCCAGGAGGTGGGCGAGAAATGGAAGAGGTTTTTTTTTTTTAATTACACTCTTCATTCAGTTTCGAGGAAGGGAAAACCCCTCCCTACCTGGGATTCCCAAACTGAATTCTGTTTAGGACTAGCAGGAAGCTGAGACTCAATGCTGACTAATCCTCATGGAGATAAGATGACTCATGATTTTCCCATGGACACCGTCACCTCACAGAGCATCTTAGACTCAGGATAGATGTGGTACTTACAGCTCTTCAGGGTTCACCAGGCGCCTGAAATGTCTACAAAGCTGCTGTTCAGAAAACAAATATGTAATTTGTAAAAAGCTTTGAATCCCAGTGACTTGCTGTTCACCTTAAAGCCCTTCTAGGATAGCCGCCTTATTTTCACATTAAACCAGTGGAGAAAATTCACTAGTTTCTGGTGAGGTTTTGCTATTTCTACGTAATCCACACATCATTAAACTCAAATAATGAACTCTGACATTTTTGTGCTGAACAAAACTTAAAACAGCCATATATTGTTTGCATCTTGAATCCAGGTGCCACAGATCAAGTTAAGAAGTTATCTAAGGAGCCCCGGGAGGCAGCTTGGTGGGTAAACACACTGGCTTGTACAAATCTGATCATTTGAAGTCGTTCCCCGGAGCTCTGGTGGGAGGAGAAATGAGCCCCAAATTATTAAAGGGAAAAACAGCTAAACAACTGTGTATTTTAAAATGTTTACCAAAGAAAACCCCTCCACCCACATCTCACCCTTCCTGCTGACACATAGTGGGGCTATGTCTGTAGAGTTGTCTCCTGGGCCTTTTTTATTTTACTGGACACTCGTTTCTCTGAGGGTCACAGGTTAACCTTAATCCATCATTAGCCCTGTCACCAGCTACCATCAGGAGCCTACCCTTCCAGTGACCTATAGCCATGCACAGCTTCTTTCCATGTGACATCAGAATTAATTGGGTTAACGGGGGAAAATGCCACTTTGACCAAGTGGCTACCTTTTCCTCAGATGCTCTCCTCCCACAAACTGTTCTTTTATTGAAGGAAGCCACCCTCCACCGAGCCTACCAATGTGACATTTCATCTTACCACTCCATGTAATAGAAGGGTCACGATCTGGTTAGCAGGACCTGAAACGTAGCTTATATATAGTGGAGAAACCCGTCAGCCCCTCATCTGGTTATACAAAGGGACCGTGAACAGAGACAAACACCCCTAAAAAGCATCGGGTATGTTTTCTGTTAGATTCATCTTGGTTTTCCTTGTCAATAGCAGGAAGTTTGATTCATCTGCTGCATCCCCCATCAGCTCACATTCTTTGCCAATGCCACTGCTCAGAGCACCTTGGAGAAGCTGGGCCTTGATGCCATGCCTTACCAAATGACACATGCTGAGCTATTGTTCAAGTTAACAATCACACACACATCCATTTTCCATAAAATTAACACCTCAAACAACCACAGTTGCTGATGATGGCTCAGGGATGTTGGTTCGGCAAATACATAATATACGTGAAAGTCAGTGTGCCCCGCTCTTGTCAGTGGCGCACCCTGCACCTTCCATTGAGAATCACAACCCTAGACAGTTCTATACAATGATCCAGAATCAGTCACAGAATGCTGTGGAAGAGAGAGCAACTGGGTAGAATGGCACTGTTAGGTATGGTGGTAATTGTCATCAAGTGCCTGAGCTGTCCTATATATTACAAGGATAGTGCTTAATTATCTAGAATGACAAACCCCACTTTGGTTAACGGTAGTCTCCATAACCTCTGTAAGCAATGAATTATTGATCTGAAAGCAGCAGATGGTACATACACCACCCAGAGTTTTCACTGCAGACTCTTTTCCAATGCTTCCTGTTCAATGGCAAGGTCTCAAGCACATAACAGACCATGGCAACAGCTAGACTGGAGATGGCACAGCAGACTAGAGCACTGGATACTCTTCCAGAGGACCAGGGTTCTGTTCCCAGCACCTTACATGGTGCCTCAAACCACGTGTATCTCCAGTTCCAGTGGATCAGATGCCTTCTTTTGGCCTCCATGGGTACTGCGCACACATGGTGCACATACATACAGGCAAAACACCCACACACATAAAATTTTAAAAATTGCAAAGGCACATTTTGTTCAAGTTTTAATTCTAAATCAAAATTAGTGCCTCTTTGTGTCATAAAATGAAGAAGACAGAGTATCAGGTATGCATGTGTACAGGCAGGCAAGCATGAGCTATCCGTGCAAGCAAAAATCCAGGAAAGATTAGTACAGCCAGCCCAATGTTTCCTCTGTTTTCTTCAACAGTCTCAGTTTTATAATCTAGAGTCCAGTTTTATAGTCTAGACTCTCTGTAGGGGAGATGTTTTAAATCTATTCATTAAGAAGAAATTGAGACAGTTTCTGTCTATGTAGCCAGTCCTATATATACAAACCCTATGACCTTTGAGATTTCAGTGGCCAGGGGTGGCAAAAAGCGATCCATCACATGAAAACAGAAGTTTGGAAAGCTTTGGCAGCATAGTATTTCTAAGTCTCTTTTTTTTCTTTTTCCATTTTTACATTTGTGTGCTGTGCATGGGTACGTATATGCATATGTATATGTATCTGGGCACATGTGTGTGGGTATGCCTACATTTTGCAGATGGAGGCCCAAGGTTGGTATCCAGGATCATCCTCAATTGCCTGTCTCCTTAATCACTGGGGCAAGGTTTCTCAATCAGCACAGGACTCCCCATATGGTCAGCCTCTCTAATTAGCTTGCTCTGGGGAATCCCCCGTTTCTGTCTCCCAAGGCTGGAATTATGGGTTAGTCACTGTGTCTTCCTGCCACTTACATGAGTTATGGACCCAAACTGTGGTCCTCATGTTTGCACAGCAAGCACCTTAACCACTGAGATTCCTCTCCAGACATACATATGTACACACATACATACATACATATTTAAAAGTTTTTTTGTTTTTAAAGAGTCTTCTATGATGCTCAGGCTGACCTAGAACTCACTATGTCATGCCTCCACCTCCTGAGTCCTGAGATTACAAGTAGGCATCACCACAACTAGCTCAGAGAGCACATCTGAACACACAGAGAGAAGGGTAGCTAGTAATCAAGATCACATTCTCTTTTTTGTATTTTGTGAATTTATTTACCTGTGTGCGCATTATGCATGGTGTGTGCGTGTGTGCACGTGTGTGTGTGTGTGTGTGTGTGTGTAGGTCAGTAGACAACTTGCAGGAGTTGGTTCTCATTCTCGATTACAGGGGTCCCAGGGCTTGAACTCAGGTTGTCAGACTTGGCAGCAGGCACATTGATCCAGTTAAGCCAACTCACTGGCTGCAGACTGCTTTCTTGTAAGTGTTTATAACTTAACACTGACAACAAATAAGCTAATCTATACTGGTTCACTGGGCCGAACCAACACCCATGTAAGGCCCACACATACCCTAGGCAAGAAAGAGTTCAACCACGGAGGCACACTGCCAGCTCAACAATTATTTTCTCTCTAATTCCCTTGTCTCTCTCTTACGACTCTGCACTCCTTGACCTCTTTGTTGAGAAGAGAGAACTTTGTCTTGTCTTCTTTGATCCACAGAGGTTTTTAGTCTGGGGTCCATCTTGCCACAAGGAAATATTTAATGTCACTTTGTAGCTTCTGAAACAGAGTGTCATGGCAGACAGACATCTGCGGGAGACTTAGCAATGGGGAGAGTAACAAACGACTCTCAGATGGGGTGCACAAGCCAGGACTAACATTCTACCATTCTCTGTTCATCTAGCCAGTTCTCAACCTGTGGATCATGACCCATTTGACAATCCACAAATTATTTACATTGCGATTCACAACAGTAGAAAGATTACAGTTATGAAGTAGTAATGAAAATAATTTTATGTTTGGGGGATCGCCACAACATTAGGAACTGTATTAAAGGATCACAGCACTGGGAAGGTTGAGAACCGCTGCCCTGGTCTATACCATGGATGGTTCGCAGGAAGAGGAGACAGCTTTCAACCAGAATTTCTGATCCAGGGTAGAGAGCGCAGTGATGCCACCTGGATTCTTTGGGCTGTTTGGGCATACCTCTGTTCTGTGCTGGGAACCTTCACCTGCTGAGAGAACCTCAGCCTGAGAGCCCATCTCTAGCAATGGGCTAGACAGCAATGGGCCAGTGGCTGGACAACTTACACCCCATTCTTGGTTCTCCATCAAGAGAACATAGCCAGCTCAGCCCAGGCCAAGCAAACGGACTGGACCCAGGGAATGACCAACAAGCAAAGCAGCACACACGCACTGGAAGAATTATTGCCACTCCTGGGTGTGCTCTTCCAGCCTCTTCCTTTCACACACGCACACATGCATGCATGCAGTTCTTAGACGGCTGACAGCAGGTGGCAAGACTCCTGCAAATGCCTCTGAGGTCCCTAAGGATGACTTCAGACACAGCTTGAGGCTGTCAATCAACACTTAACTGAGTGACTACTATGTGCCAGGGACTGTACTGGTGCCACAGCAGCAAAGATGGCTCAGAATCAGTTCTTTTGCGTAAGCATTTTCCTTCCTCCCAAAGTTGACCTCGTAGGAGATGCCATTCAGATACAGAAGAGTTGATACCAAGAAATCTAGACAATCGCTGATGTCAGCAATCCAAACTATTCACGCTTTGTGCTTAATTAAGCACGTGCTATGTAGTATTGTCAGGTCCAAATTCTTCACTTAACTAAGCAATTCACCGTCATAAAATTTGCTGTATGATTCACAAAAATAGAAGAAGCATGTATTCTGTGGCAAGCATGACGCATAGTGAATTATAATTGCACCTGTTTTCATAAACAAATATGAAAGGTCCTTTGTGATCATCACCATAGTATCTTCTGAGGGAACAAGTTAAAATGTCTTCAAATAAGGTCTTTGTTTTGTTTTTTGAAACAAAGTCTCTTATGCAGTCCTGGCTGGCCTGGGTTACATAAGAGAGTTATACAGACCAATTGTGTAGGCCAGGCTGGCCTCAAACCCACAGAGATCCTCCTGCTTCTGCCCCCTTCATAGCACCACACCCAGCAAAATGAGAGTCTTCTAGGCATGATGACTCCATTCCAGCTGAAGTTTGGACAGTGATGACAGGCCGTGGAACTGGCATGAAAATTAAAGCTGCTCTAAGCCATGTTTTTCATCATGAAACACGAGGAGAAAACACAGCATCCCAAATCCTTTGGAGAACATACCTTTCTGTGATCTCTCCTGCCAGATTTACAGTCAACAGCCTTACCAAAAGGGGACTGGGTCTCACCAGCACATGGTCAACTTCTGGGTCCATGTGCTTGGATTTTAACACACAAAATAGCACCCACAATAACAACGGTCACAAACCCAAACAAGCTATATGTCCAAGCTTTAGATTTTACTACCCAGAAAAAATTTTATATCTGGTCTCTGAGTTTGTCAGTTCAGGAAGGCTAAAGAAAAACTGAAATTTCTGAAGATTGGCATTCTTGTCCATTTGCCAGACAAGTGACTGTGTGTGGAAAATGCCTCACATAGCAGGTTGTCCCCTCCTCATTCTGAGGGCAGGGGACAGACACGGGGTGGGGAAAGAGAATCTACACCAACAACGTGGGTGAAACACTCCTTAGTCTCAAGAAGTCACAGGTACTCAAATTCTATCCCAGGTAATACTGTTTGTTATTCAGTCTGCATGCCCTGCCACCTCCCCCAGCTCTCAAAGAATTCCCTACAGGGAGGATTCTCGGACTATGAAATCTTTCTTTATAAAGACAACATCGCAGGAAGATCTGGCCCTGCAGAAGATGGTGAGTGAAGAAGAATTTTAAACAGTATTTTCTAAAAAGATGACCACACCACTAAGCACAGATGAAGCTGTCTTTTCACCCACTTAAATATGGTTGGTTTCCCCAAAGCTAACTTAGAAAGCAGAGGTAAACAGCAAGCAGTGTGATGACTCCCGTTCGTTACCATCTCCATCTAAATCATGATCGCATTCGTCCGCATTTTCCAGCAATTTCCTTGGAGCAAAAGCTAAAAGTCCTCAGTAGGTGGCAGGATAGGATTTTTCTCTGGAGTCTCACGAAGTTCTCCATCTGCTCCGGAATGAAAAAGTGGCTGTCCCTTTCAGTGGATTAGGACAACCACGTTAGCACTATTTTCCCTTCTTGACTTTTTGCAGGTTTGAACATCTCAAGACAGAGAGGAGGAAACAGAAGCGAGATGCAGTAGAATACAGCTCAGTGAGAGAGTGTTGCCCAGTGTCAAGCCCAACACAACAGACACATATAATCACACTCAAACATACACTTATAAAATATACACATACACTCACACACACATACACATGCTTACACATATATACACATACACACACTCATACATATATACACATACACACCTACACAAACATACATACATATACACATATATACAAATATACATACACATGTACACACACAAACATACATATACATATACACACAAACATACATACACACATATATACATATACCATAAACATACATGCATATACACATACACACAAGCATGCATACACACATATATACATACACGACAAACATACATAAATATACACATGCACACAAACATACATACACATATACACACACCTTCTAGTGTCATTCACTGTACAAGGACTCAAGCAGGAAAATCATCCCAGCTGGAAAACAACAGCCTCTACCAAAACCTTTTGAACTAGTATCTTCCCGCAGATGCACTAGGGTTTTATTCTAATCCCTGCAAACAAAATGTGTTGTCTTTTCTTGAATCCCAAGGCTTCCCCTGTCAAGCTATTTTAGGAAAATGTTGGGAAGACGGCTGAATTTGAAGTCGAGAGGCAAGTATTTGCATTCCAGCCTGGCTGATCCACAGTGTGTAGCTCGCAGCAAGTCATTCAATTGCCCTCAGCGTCGGGGTTCCAAATCCATCAAAGCTGAGAGTGCCTGTTTTGGATGGTTACCAAGAAGCCTGCAGAGTCTGGATCCCTTCCTCCTCTTCTGAGGGGCAGAGTGAGCATTCTCCCTCACTCCAGGCCACAGAACATCTGCTTTTACGGTATGACACACTTCTGAACGTGCCCATAGCTTTTCCCACAGGTACACCGGCCCCGCCCCTGCTTGACCCCTGGCAAGCACCACGTCTCGGAGAGTGCAGGGTGTAGAAGGTGTCAGAGGAGCACGGGATTCCAGGAAACTGTCAGAGAGCAGCCCTGGCTTTCACTGCCAGCCCTCCTCATGAGAATTTGCAGCCACCCTCAGTCAGCGACCCTTTGTACTAGTTTAAGGCCAGGTCTTCAAGAGCTGTTCGGAAGGCCTTGTCATGCCATAGTCATAGAGGCTTTGGGGATCCTATTCTGATATTTCTGTGAGTGCTCTTGACTACCCATGGTAAGAAGACCCACAGGAAGAAAAGTCTGCCTTGATCAAGGAGATCTCAGCTGTGTCTTTCACACACAGCAGTGAAATCTCCCAAGGCCACTTTAAGATGGAGTAGCAGTGGCTTCTCACATTCCTTGAGGATGGCAAAACTCCAAGGACAGACTGGCTTGGAGGCCCAGGGAAAACAAACACCCCCTCCTGCAACCCTAAGAAGGCGCTTTCTCTTCTGCTTTGCCCCTAGATTGCAACACACCAAGAGGGAATTCGGTGTCTGGTGAAAGAGGGTTCAAACAACCCCAGCTTTACATACCACTTAAGACAAGTGGTCTGTTTACCCACAGCTGTCACTTTCCTAGAAGCTTTGTGGTACCCCAAGGAGAGTTCCTGCACCCTGTTTCCACTTGGCATCCATGTGGTGGCAAGGAAGATGGACGCATCCTGCTTGGCTGGTGGAAGTCACTCAGAACTGTGAGGACCATCATACGTCTGGGGCAGAGTGAAGGGAGATAGATACTCAGTGAAAGTGCCTGACAGTTGGGGTCCAGGGTACTCCATCCCCCTACACACACACACACACACACACACACACGCACATGCACACACACACACGTGCACACACACAATCCTCTGTCCCTAGAGAAGAGGGTCAAAGGTCAAGGACCCATGAGCTAAGACCTAAAGAAACTACACAGCTTCTACCGGGCAGGGTTGCACACACTTTTAATCCCAGCACTCAGGAGTCAGAGGCAGGAGGATCTCTGTGAATTTGAGGCCAGCTTGGTCTATAAAATGAGTTCTAGCACAGCCAGGGCTACATAGTGAGACCCTCTCTGGAAAAGGAGGAGGAGGAGAGGGAAGAGGAAGTGGTGATGGCAGCAGCAGCAGCAGCAGTAGCAGCTACAAAGTGGCTGACGCTTGGATTCCAGGACACTGGAATCACAGTAATCCTAAAAGGTGGCTGTGCCAACTCAGCATGCCAGGCTAACCCTGGTCTGTGTGCTACACACACGATTTATGAATGGGAACCTCATCCCATAGGTCAATATGGTGTCATTCCCAAGTATCACTGTAAGGGCCAAGACGTTATTTAACACTCGGTATTATTTATCGGTCACTATAATTTTCTTCGCCAAACTCCAACTGAGTTTGGCCAAATGGAAAAGCAAAGTAGAAGTGTCAAATGGTGCTGCCCCTCCCCTCAGAAAAGGCTGCCTCCCAGCCCGGGAATCTGGGCCAGGACTACCTTTGAGCAACAGAATGTCACAGAGTGATGTGGGAATTCCAAAATGCAGGCCTTCAGACATTTCGCAGTCTGTACAATGAACTGCAGGAATGTTCTGGCCTCCGTGTGAGAGCCCCAGCTGCACTGTTAAGTAAAGAAAGACCACGGGGTGGGGGGCAGTGCTGAGGTCTCACTGAACCGGCCATGGACTGTGGCTGCCCAGGTGACTCAGTTGAGACCTTAAGGAAACCCCCAGCAGAGTCCCCAGGTGTCTAACCTGTAACACTCTGAGATGCGCGGAACTGACATGTGCTGCCAAGTCTGGGGACAGCTGGCTATGCTGCCACAGATGGAAGACACAATGGCCCCCACCCTTCTGATGCTAGGCCCCCACCCTTCTGATGCTAGAGGCTGTGTGCTCTGTCTGGGGATGACAGGGCTACCCATTATCACATCAAACACCCGAGGATTCCTAGTGCTCTCAAGGAGAGGGAAGCCGCTTGGACATCTGGTGCCTCACAAGAATTCCAGTGTCGCGATGCCCAGGCAATGACTTTTGACAGTGACGATCCCACCATGACGCACCAGCATATTTTTCTAGCAGGTCGTCAAGAGCACTGACCCCAGCCAAGGAGACAGAGACGGGGAGATTCCCTAGTGAACCAATCTTCAGGTAGCTTCAGGTAGCATCTTGCTGGGCCAACTGGAATGGCAAGGGATTGGACTGCAACCCTGTGGGTGACCTGGGTGGGCTGATATTTTGGCCAGGACTAGTGTGGAACTAGAGAAAAGGCTGAGAGCCGTGTAAAAGGAGAGGGGCGTTGGAGGTACTGTCAGCAGTGTTGTTGAAATCTGCATCCAGCTCCCGATCGTGCATCTGCAGCACAACCACCAGAGCAGACCAATCTCAGAACACAACTGACTTTGTCACATTGGTTGGGTACCTGACTTGCCCTTAGTGTCTAGGGATTTCTTCTGTCACAATTCTCTGATACATTCTTTTTCTGGTGGGACTCCTTTGAGATGGTTTCTTCCCTCTCAGTTTAGATATGATTTATTTAGTGTCTGTTACAGATCAACACCTGTGTAGTGGCCTCCCACATAGCCAGGCCCCGTAACAAGTCCTAGGCTGTGTTCCTCGGGTCACCTTCTAGGCTAGATGTGTCAGCTTCTCCCAGAGTTTGTTAGAAAAGCACACTGCTAATGGTGAGGAGATGGCTCGGCTGGGAAAGCGCTTGCAGAGCAATTTTGAGGGCCAGAGTCTAATCAAAGTGCTTAACGCCACTGAGCCACCTCTCCAGCCCCAAATTTGCAATTCTTGATATCCCGCTGGTGACTGGAATCCTCTGGGGTTTTTAAATGAGCAATGCTGGGGTCCCACCTAAAACATGGAGTAAAGTTGGTCACAGGTGCAGAGCTGGCAGGCCAGTTCTTCCAGCTCCCAAAGTAATCTAAGAGCCCAGGCTGAGGACCTGGGTTCTAAAGAATTGAAGGGTCCCCAGCAATCCTTTGGCAGGCTGAGTCCTTCCTCATCAGGGTTTTGCTGAAGGTGGCCTTGAATTTAAGTGATTTTATATTTGTGTATAATAAAAGCAAGGTCTTTAGGTCATAGCAGGATCACTTGAGGCCTCTTGCAACGAAAGTCTGGCAATTGTTACAAGTGTGTTTCTGTAGACCACATGGGTGGGTCTGTGAGCGAAAGGAAATCCTATGGAGACCCCACCCATGCAATGGAAGGATAGAAGACCTGCTGACAAGAAGTGTCTGGGAACAGTGTGATTATCTGTGAATGGACTAAAGCATTTGCCAGGACTGTGCCATTGTGGAGTCAGGCAGCATGCAGACACAAAACGCACTGGTCTCCTAGTCAGAGGGAGACCATGGCAGCCACAGCACCAGGCAGCAATGCCCCCTTCACAGCCAAACGGTCCGGGAAAGGACACTTATGTACTGGGGTTCATTCCAGAGTTTGGAAGCAATGCCTCAGAGAACTTCATTTCTGGCTAAAGCTTGGCCAGTTACCGCCATTTTTGCTGTTCTCCACCATATCTGTGCTTTTTAAAATGTTGATTTTGTCTCCCACGATTTGTTAGTCATGGCTTCCTTGGGATAACAACTGCGGTCTGCTTGGATTAGAGGTCCCAGCTAAGTCTGTGAAAAGAGACTAGAAATAGGACAGAGGAGTCCCACTGGCTACAGACCTATGTGGGAGCCAGAGAGGCCCATGGCTAGCCTGACCTTTGTCTCTCTGTCACACAGCCAAAGGCTACCACTAGGGTGTGAGGGCAGAGAAACTGAACCCTGGCACTGGAGCTGACCATAACCCCTTGGCTAAAACCCACGGTTCTCCATTTTAAATGTGGAAACTAAAGAGTACCTAGGGATTGACAGTGACCAACTCTGATGCAATGTGTGTGTGTGTGTCTGTACGTGTGTGTGCACATGTGCGTGAACATGCACATGTGCATGAACGTGCCCCTGAGCCTGCTGCCTTAGGACACGTGTTGAGAAGCGTGTTGGGGTGTTGCTTTGAGTGTGCAGCGTGGGAGTGGGGTGGAGGAAGGGATCAACTTTCACTCTAACTGTGGATATAAGTTTGCCTTTTTTAAAAAATTCAACAATTGTACTTTTATTATCAACTATTTTCTGGTTGTTTCTTTGCATTCAATTTTCAACAAAAAATTGATGTGCACGTGTCTGTTTGAATGTCAGCTTGTGTATGGGTAACTTCAGAGGTTAGAAGGCACTGGATCTTCAGAACCTGGAGGCGGCTACTGTAACTGAGCTCTGATCTTTGGAAGAGCAACTGCTCTTGTTCACTGAGTCATCACTCCAACCCTTCATCTCCTTTTCATTTTTAACTGCGAAAATCATCACATATTTATGCGGTAAACTGTGGTGTTTGACACGCATATAGCTCGGGAGAGCAATCCCATTAAATAATCCCATGTAACCGAGGCTTAGCGGGCAGGCAAAACCACATGAAAGAACGGGAATGAATGCAGCCCTGGCTCTGAGAGGCGACTGGGAATGGCACCGGTTCTGAAGGATCAAAGAAGACAGACACAGGCTCTTCCCCCAAAGAGGAAGGTCGGAGACACCTGACATACAAAGGGTGCAGGGGAGGGACCGACAGGAGAGGGACACTACAGGAGGCTGCATATCCGGGTCCCAGGAGGGCAGGAAGAGGCCTCATTCTGTCCAGAGACCCCAGCAGGAGCTACCCTGCTGCGCTGGGTTTCTCAGGTAGGGAGGAAGGGATGGGGAAGGAGACAATGATCTTGCAGGAGGAAGCAGCCCAGAAGCAGGAAGGCCCATTGGAAGGAGGGTAATTCCTTTGACAGGGGCAGAACTAGCACCGATGGAGCAGATGTGGAGGGACCAAATGACAGATTTAAGCAGGGCCAAAACCACAGCTATCCCAAAGAGGGAGCCCAAAGGGCTCCCGGGAAAAATTAATCTTAGCATAAATATTTTCATGGGTTTTTAAGCAGTGATTTTTTTTGTAGTTCTTCATTTAAACCTCTTATGGGCTTTGATAAAAGACAAGTTCATGCTTAAGAAGATGTTGGGAAGGTAGCTTAATGGTAGAGCCCTTGTCCAGCCTGTGACAGATCCTAGGCTTAATATCCAGCACCACAAAATTCTACTACTGCTACTGCTACTACTACTACTACATTACTATTATTATTATTATAAATAAGCAAATAGATATCATGGTTTAGAAAAAAATTGGATTAAATGCTAACTCAACAAATGTCTGGATATCCTCACTTGATCTGTGGTAGAGGAAATACATATAATGGAGAAGAAATGATGGTGGTGGGATGGCCTGAAGAGTGTTTTCCTGGGTCTGCCAGTGGTGAACTGCGGGGCTGAGAAAACATCACAGAACTACTTTCTCAGTTCCTGAAGCTGGGTCAGTGAGGGTCCATGGAGCACTCAAGGGGGATGCATGTGAGGGACAGATCAGGTCTCCCCCCAAAAAGCCTGACTTGTAAAAACAGAGGCAGTAATCAGAAAGGGTCTTCAAGCATCCAGGTTTGCAGAGGCGGATGGGAAATGCCCAGAAATTCTTGACCCCCCCATATCCGCCCAGCAACAATGCAGGAAATCTAGCCACTATCTTCAGTCAACTGAGGAGAACCGTTTCCTTAAGAACACCCCCACACTCCCGACGGTGCTGCTAAGGCAGAGGCTTTGCTCTCCAGATCTCCCTCAAATACACCATTCCCCCATTTCCTTCCTTCAGTCTGGTATGGAGTCCAGCAATTTAACCAGCAGCATTCAGGGTCCACGGCAGCCACCGCATTCTGCCTTCACAGCAATCCTGGAAAGCGCCTGGCAGAGGCCACGTTGTTCCACTGTTCCTGTTCCTCCGAGGAGCCACTTGGCAGAAGGAAGCCAGCACACAGGATAGCCTGTTCAACTCTCTTAAGCTAAACCCAATGCACCAGATAATTTTATGCTTTCAGCCACTCACAGTAATATATTTTTACTTAAAATAAACAAAACCTGTGGCGATCTTCCAATAGCCTCCCTCCTCTGTGCACAATATCAAGGACATTGAAAATGGTTTTTACCTGTAATTACCTCACATCGCCAAGCTTGGGATGAACCAATTCCCAGCTACCATCAGCTAGCAGAGGGATGGATGGCTTGCCTCTCTTCCTAGCCTCAGGCTCACTCTCACACTCAATTAAAAGCAACACAAAAATACTCTGTTATTTGTTTTCTCTTAACTCAACTGCACCAGGCAGAGAAAAGACCAGCCACAATCCCACTGTGTTATGCTACATAATTCCCTCCAGGGAATCACTTTCTCAAAGAGGTGGGTGGGTGGGTATCATTAGAAAGCCTTTTTCCTCCCCTTTTTGGTGATATACCACTTCAAGTTCTATCTGATACACATTCAAAGATTTAGGAACGTCTCCATAGTTTCTGAGAGGGGGAAAAACGTAATTATTTGGTTTGTCTTTTAAAGTCACAAAAAATAATGGGTTCAATAATCAAATAAGAGGTTTAGTAGCCTTGTTGGACTCTGAAACAGCTTGAGAACATAGCCATTTTTAAAAAGAAATAAGTGTTAACATTTTTTAAAACCAAGAAATACATAGGGGATTAAAGTGACTGATGGCCTCAGAAAAGTTAATGTGACTTAGTCTCTGTCCTAATTATACATTCTGCTGGGGGTGGGGGAGGCCCAAGCAAACGATCTGGTTGCTGAGGCATCCTCCATCAGCTCACCCCTTGCAAAAGGAAGCCCACTAAACACCAAGTTGATTGGTTGGTCTAGAACATTCTACCAGAGAAGATAAGTTGAGAGGCCTAGCTCGCCAGCCACTGTGTCAAAGGGCTTAGCACCCACTAACATGTGTAAGAATGGAGGGGAGCAGAGAGAACAGAAAGACCCCATTCTGTTCGTTTCTTGGAATTTATTCATTGAATTTTATAGTTGGAAAGGAGCTTTAGAAATCAGCCATATTTTTAGGCCAGTGGTGGTGGCGGCACACACCTTTAATCCCAGCACTGGGGAGGCAGAGACAGGCTGATCTCTGAGATTGAGACCAGCCTGGTTAACAGAGCGAGTTTCAGGACAGCCAGGCCTACATGGGGAAACTGTTTAGAAAAATCAAAAGACAAACAAACAAAAACAAAAAGCAAAACAACAACAACAAAACAACTGTTTTTTCTAATTTCTGCATTTTTAGAAGAAAAATACTAACTGGGGATCACATGAAAAGAAACTATATAGCCTATTAAAGACTTTCAATCATAAAATATTAATGTTGCACACTTAAAAAAAGAAGAAACTAGACAGCCAATACAGTTCCCAGTTTATCTGCAAGATGATCAGTTGGTCAAGCAGACGATTGACCAGAAAACAACGTGGATCCGCAAGGGTTCTAAGTAATGATCATTTAAAATATGCAGTTTTGGGGAAAGTATGGCTCTGTTAGCCTTGGAGAAAACAACAGAAGTCACTATGGAAAATGATACTAATAAGTAATATGAGGAATGCATATTCAGTTTGGGAAGAGGTATGATCATTAATTGAGAGAGGAATTCCCTTTGTAGTTCAGGCTGACTTTAATTCGCCCCAGAGCCAATGTCCACACTTGGTTGGTCCGCCCTCTGCTTTAGGCCCTGAGTTCTAGAGTTACAGACAAGGACCTCACACCTGTATAGCATTATTTGCTAATTTACATTTTAACTAGAGTTACTATTGGGATTATCCCCCATTACTATAATTTAACTATTTCTAATTAGTACTACCAAACTAAATGGCAGTTGCTTGAAGAAAAGGAGGGGAGGGAGAGAGAGGGAAGGAGGGAAGAAGGGAGAGAGAGTAGGAGGG
>LOJH01000375.1:590-61743 GCA_001685095.1 Ellobius talpinus | reverse complement strand
AAAGAAAGAAAGAAAGAAAGAAAGAAAGAAAGAAAGAAAGAAAGAAGAGAAAATATCTCCACGAGCTCTGACTGTAGACAGCCTGTAGGGAAATTTTCTTAATTAGTGATTGATATGAGAGGGCCCAGCCTATTCTGGGTGGAGCAATCTCTGAACTGGGATAAGAAGGAAGGCTGAGCAAGCCACAAGGAGCAAGCCAGTAAGCAGCACAAAACCTCCATGGCCTCTGCATCACCTACTGCTTCTGTGTTCCTGCTCTGTTTGAGTTCCTGTCCTGACTTTCTTTGATGATGAACAGTGATATGGAAGTGTGAGTGAAAAAAACTCTTTCCTTACTAGTTTGCTTTGGTTATAGTGTTTCATCACAGCAACAACAACCCTAACTAGGATAGATGTCGGTACCAGGATAGTGGGGAGTTGTTATGACAGACCTGACCATTGCTTGGGGACAATTGTGAGAGGACTTTGGAACTTTGGGCGGGAAAAGCCACTGAGTGTTTCCCAGATCAAAAAGAGGCAACTCCCCCACACCTCAAATCTTGAAGTCCCTCCCTACTCCTTCCTATCTGTATTCTGGATCCTCGATATTCTCTATGGCTACTTTTTGTCAACTAGTGACTGTCTCTGCCTCCTAATTCAAGGTTAACTGTATTAACACAATCTTGGGGTATCACAGTTTGTTCAAATGTCCCACAACATTTCTCCCTTTTTGTCTAATTAAAAGAAAAGCTTTTAACTCTAACACAGTAAAACTATACAATAAGATCAATAACTGGGTATTGTCTAAATAAAAAGGAAATGTTTTATCTCTAACACAGGAAAACAACATATAGTCAGAATAATTATCAGATAAGATTATATTCATAATGTCAAGTTCATTTGTATTTGGCAAATTCAGAGAAAATATTCTATTATCTATCCTATCTTGATGAATCCAAAGTTTTATACCTAAACCACTTTCTATCATAGCTTCTATTACTATCCTAAAATATCCTTTTAGATCTTAAAACATTTTCTTAAATGAACAACTTAAGCTTTTATGTCTCTCAGCCTTGTATACTTTACATTTCTTTTGTAAGTTTCTTTTCTAAATTTTGTAACAAAGAAAATGATGTAACTATCTAGTCTTCAACCCCATCAGAGACCAAAGGATAAAATATTACCTGAGTAAAGAGGAAGTGTGCAGTAAACAACTTCCAAAACTATAGAAAGACAGAGACAGCTGACTGCCTAGATAGTTACCCAAGATTCCTTTGCAACATTGGGACATCCATCTTCAGCTTATAGGCCTAGAATAGCTGACAGACTTTTCTGTGAAGCAGGAATTTTGAAGGACTGTCTGACCTTTTCTTGGCAAAGTTCAGCAGTCAATTTCTGTGTGTCCTGCTTGTACAATTTAGATAGCATATGGCCAGCAGTCAAGAAAAGGAAGTTTCTTGCTCAGTGGCTAACCTTACCACAATGCAAGCAAACTCCATATGGAGGTTCTTTGATGCCCATCATCCTTTTTTGAAGTTGATTAGTGCTGTTAGGAACAGACGTATCTCACTGTCATGAAAAACCTTATGTTATTAAAACATCTTAAATGCCATATTTTGTAGGTCTCTGAAGTGTTTGAAGACCACCTATATATCTAAAATATATTTGTTTGACCTTGAAAATATACCTAACATGACTGCAAGTTTGATTGTTATAAATGACTAACTATCCACCTGCATTTCTTAATTATCATAAACAGTTTGTAATAATAGCTTTCAAGGACTAGAACTTTATATTATAATTTTAAATGAGTTGGTTAGGTAAAATAACTTATAGTATATTGTAACAAAAATAATCGTAAATTTGTATACACAAAAACCCATACCAATATAAAATACTTAAAACTAATAGTTGTTTTTAGTTTAAAAGTAGATTCAATAAGCAACCCTTTCTTCTATCATTCTTATATTCTCTTTTATATACTTTTTAATATCCTTTTCAGAAAGAGATTCCTGAGTCTAACCTCCTTTGCTTTGATTCATCCCTGGCCATGATCAATAACAACTTGCAATTGGCCCTCCCTAAATAATGACAAACATCCATAACTCATCAAATGACCAAGACCACCTACCCCAACTCTCAGGAATGTGGGTGTCATGTTCTTAAAATTACTTCCTGTTGTCTGGGGAGGCAACAGCATCTTTAGGGGACCCTGAGAAAATTGGGATAATGGTCAAGTCCTGGTAGAACTAGCTGTATCATTTGTTGTTCAGTCTCTGTGTGATGGGAAAGTGGAGGATTTATTTGAAGTCCTGGGTGGAGTAGTTTATGAGGCTAGACCATCTTAGCGAACCACTTTGAAGTTGTCCTGAGCAGTTTGTAGTCCAAAGCTATCTTTGGGTGGTGTTTGTCAGCTCAGTGCCATTATTACAATCGAGATGGATTTGTCATTGAAGGACTCCTTGGAGAAGTCAAAGGTCACTACCAGAAATGGTCACGGCTCACTGCAGAAAACTTTTTAACATTTTAAATGTCATATGCAGCAGATCTCCAAGATGTTAAAGGACCACAATCTATGAGATATTACTGGAGTATATAAACTTAGTTCCTAGCTATCTGCTTTAGACTCAAGTCTGAAATCACATACAGGAAGCCTAGATAAAAGCTTATTCCTAAAATTAGTTAGTACTCCATATGACCATTAATATCACAACAGAAAGTTTATATATATATATGTGTGTGTGTGTTAGTCTTACAAATTTTGAAATAATATTTATACCTTAAGAAAATTTTAGAGAATTAAATGGAAACCAAAGGATAAGGGATTAGTGGCAATAGAATAATGCCACAATTTTAGTTTTCTTCTGTCCCGTACCAGGTGACTCTTCTGACATGAGACAGAGATTTTGGATTTTCCTTTAACAAGCATGCCTGGGTTTAGAGATGAGAGCACCACCTTACAACTACAAAGCCAGCTTTAATCTTTAATTGAATTGGTACCAGAAAAAAGACATTTGCCTTTTATATCTGTAGAGAGTAGCAGAAACAAATATTTGGGAAGATTTATGAAATTTTATCTTGTTATAAATGAAGTATACCCATTAGACCAATTTTATTCTTCTTGGGATGTTATTCTCTGTATGATGCATCCTTCTTCTTCGGATGTCTCATTTGTTCAGTGGTCTTCAGACTCCTTAGTTGGATGCTTTTATTTTCCTGGAAAGACAAAAACAAATCCCTGCCCTGCCCTAACTTTGGGGGGGTTCCCTTTTAGGGGAGGGAGTTGGGTTATATCTTTGTTAAGACAAATGTTTTTGGCAACAGAAATAGTATTATATTTTAATAATAAATTTTCTTATACCTGACCTAATGAAAGGCATTTATTAGTCTTATAAGTTAGTGTAGATAGACTTTTCTGTCCCACTAACCTGCTCCCAAATAACCACACAGACACTTTTGATTAATTATGAATGTTCAGCTGATAGTTTAGGCTTGTTACTAACTAGCTCTTTCAACTTAAATCAATCCATATTTCTTATCTATACGCTGCCACGTGATGGTACCTTTTTTCAGCACGGCATGTTCATCTCATGCTTCCTGTGTGTCTGGCTTGCAACTCTGTCCTCCTCCTTCCCAGTGCTCTCTCACTCTAGCTCTTCCCCCTTAACCTCTTTCTGCCTAGCCATTGGCTACCTGGCTCTTTATTAAACCAATGAGAACAAAACATCTTCATAGTGTACAAAAGGGTTATTCCAGAGCAAATTAGTTTGGATTGAATAACCAAGTTGTTTGATTAAACTATCACCTCTCCTAATCAAACGATCTCTCCTGTTTGAGTCTAATCTTTATCAATCTTGAGGGTATCCGTGATTTTTATATTCCTGTAGAAACAAAAGAAAAACCTCTTCGCCAATGTAACACATATCCTGGTTTTCATTCTGAGGTCAACACATCTTTACAATACATAGGCTTATTTAAAGTTAATAAAGCATTATATAATTTTTCTCGGGGGGGTCTTTATTTTCCCTTTCTGTTTTTTTTAAAGATTTATTTATTATGTATATAGTGTTTTGTCTGTATGTACACCTGCAGGGCAGAAGAGGGAACCAGATCTCATTATGGATATTTGTGAGCCACCATGTAGGTGCTAGAAATTGAACTCAGGACCTCTGAAAGAGCAGCCGGTGCTCTTAAGTGCTGAGCCATCTCTTGAGCCCTATTTTCTGTTTATTAAGCATGTCTTTTAAATTGCAGTTAGATCTTTCTATAACTACTTGTCCTGTGGGATTGTGTGGTATACCTGTATTATGCTTTGTGTTGTAATATGCAAAAAACTTTAATTTTACTAGAGACACATGCTGGAACATTGTCAGTCTTAATTTTTACAGGTATCCCTATAATGGCCATGATTTATAATAAATGTGTAATTACAGAATCAGCCTTTTCAGAACGTGAAGCAGTTGCCCATTGAAATCCTGACTATGTATCTATGATATGGTGCACATACTTTAATTTTCCAAACTCTGCAAAATGAAGCGCATCCATTTGCCAAATTTCATTGAGTACCTTTTGGGTTACTTCTTGCAGGTAATGGAGTTTGATTATACAGAGAACAGTAGGACATGGCCTTACAATTTCTTTGGCTTGTTGTCAAGTGATAGAAAAATCTTTCTTCAAACCTTTGTTGTTAACATGGTGCTCTTTATGAAATTCTTGCACATTTGCTACCAATAGCTTTCATCCGTTATCTTGTGCTAGAGGGCCTGGAAGACCTGTAAGGTGTCTGATATGTGTTATATACAAGGGATGGTTTCCATTTCTGATTATTACTTGTAACTGAATAAATACCAAAGTTAATTCTGTATCATCTGGAATAAGTTCAGCAGTTTCAATATGTAAGACTACTCTTTCTGCATATTGAGAATCGGTAACTACATTAAGAGGTTCTGGAAAATCTAATAATACCATGAGAATAACATATAATTCTGACTTCTGAACTGAATCATAAGGGATTTGAATCATTTTATGTAATTTTCCTGACTTATACCTTACCTTTCCTGTTTTATTTGTATCAGTATAGAATGCATGAGTACAGAAATTGTTGTTCCCTTAATTATATGAGAAAGAATACAATTATTTCCTTTTATAAACTGAAGTCTCTTGCTTTTGGAATATTTGTTGCTAATCTCTCCCAAGAAATTACTGCAAGCTCTTTGGCAGTGTTCATTTTCCATCCATCATGAGGCAATTTCAGCATCAGTAAAAAGTTCCACAATTTCTGCTGTGTCTATTCCTGCTAACTGATGAAGTCTTGATTTTCTTTTCAAAATCAATTCAGAAATTCTTTCTTCATAGCTCTTTAATTTTTGTACTCTGTGTGGTTAAAATATCCATTCTAAGATATTATCATCTCTCTGCATAAGAATTCACATGGGAGAGTGAGTATAAGGGAAAATATCTAAAATACTATCAAGCTTTAGATCCAAACAATCCACATGTACATTCTGCTATTTCTTTTCTACCAGAGTCAATTCTCTCTCAGCCTCAGATGATAATTTTCTTGGACTATTTATGACCTTGTAAGGTTTGAAATAAATTACTTAGTTCTTGAGTTGTTAATCCAAATGTGGGCTGTAGCCAGTTAATAGCTCCCACCAATTTTTGAAAATCACAGAGTTTATAATTGATCTCTCCTGATTTGTAATTTCTGTGGTTGAATTTTTTTGTAAACTTACCTTATATCCTAGGTAATTAATATTATTTCCTCTATACTTTTTTTCAGGAGCATATTGTAATCCCCAACAAGGCAAAAATTCTCTTTACTTTAATAAAACATTTTTTCTAAGGTATTTGTGTTTGAATCAGCTAGTAAGATATCATCCATATAATGGTAAATTATAGATTGAAGACACTGTTTACAAATTATTTCTAATGGTTGTACAAAAGATGTTTAACATTCCTTGTGGAAAAACTTTTAATGGTAACTTTTAACAGTCTGGGAATTATTTAAAGTTGGCACCATGAAGGCAAATTTTTCTCTATTCTGTTCTTGTAAAGGTATAGCAAAAAAGCAGTCTTTTATGTCATTCACTATAATAGACTATCCTTTAGGCAATAGAACAGGCCAGGGAATTCCAGGCTGTAAAGAGCCCATTGGCTGGATCACCTTAATACAGCTCTCAGATCTGTTACCATTATCCATTTTTGAGATTTCTTTTTAATAACAAATACAGGAGAATTCCAAGGACTGGTCAATTCAATATGTTGAGTATTTAGCTGTTTTAATTTTTCTGATGTCAAAGGCCATTGTTCCACCCACACAGGTTTGTCAGTTAGCCATTTTAAAGACAGGGTTGTTGATCCTTTGAAAGACCAACAGTGGTTGCGCCCTGCATATGTACAATCTGAACAATCTGTGATTGTTCTTGATAATAAGTTTGAATATTTCTCTCAGAAGCTTTATTTTATGGTTTGTTTCTGAGATTGGAGGAATGCTAACCTGTGTTTTTCATTGCTGTAACAAATCACATTCCCATAAATTCATTGATCTGTTAGCCACATATGGATTTAATTTCCCTATCTGTTCTTCTGACCCTATATACTCTACTCACCTTGTACTTTGTTTTATCTGAGATAAAATTCCATTCTCTAGAAGCTGAATATTTACCTACTGGAGAGGCCAATCTGGATGCCAAGATTTTGGTGAAATTGTTGTTGCATCTGCTTCCGTGTCTATCCATTTACTGTGTACCACCACCACCTGGTGAAAATAGATTTTTAACAAAATAAAATATGATAATATAAAGCAAAAACCATCATATCCAAGTTGGATAAGGCAAACCAACAGAAGGGAAAGATCTCCAAGAGGAGGCCCAAGATCAGAGACCCACTCATCCACACACTCAGGAGTCTTATAAACAGATTAAAGTAAAGACTATACGTGAGGACCTGGTGCAAACCCGTGTAGGCCCTATGCATGCTGCATCAATCTCTGTGAGTTTATTTGAGCTATTCTCAGTTGATTCAGAGGGCCTTGTTCTCCTGGCGTCCTCCATCCCCTCTGTCTCCCACGCTCCTTCTGCCTCCTCTTCTGTGGAGTTTCCTGAGCAGGGAGGGGAAGATTTGCTGGAGGCGTATCACTTAGAGCTGCATGTTCCAAGCTCTCTCTCTCCCCCNATGTATGTATGATACCTGGCTGTGGGCTCCCTCTCTCTCTCTCTCTCTCTCTCTCTCTCTCTCTCTCTGTATGATATCTGGCTGTGGTGGGCTCCCTCTCTCTCTCTCTGTGTATGATATCTGGCCATGGGTCTCTGTATTGGTTCCCCCTTTGCTGCAGGATGAAGCCTCCTTATAATGATGGAATAAGGCCTTGATCTGTGAGTGTAGATGAATATTATTAGTAGTCATTTTATTGTTACTTTTTTAGAGCAATCGTGTTTGGTTTTACCCTAGGTCTCTGGGCTATGTAATCTCTGGTTCTTGTCACCCAAGCAGTGTCCTATATGAGCTCCATTGTGAAGTGAGCGGGCCTGACGTCAAACCAGACAGTGATTTGTAACTCCTACGCATCCTGTGCCACCAATGCACTATCATATTTTGCAGACAGGACAGAATGTAGACCAAAGGTTTTGTGTCTGGGTTGGTTTGACCTTTCTTTTTTGGTAGCCTGCAGAGTCCCTTCCTAAAGACAGTAGACCAAAGTGAGCAAAGGTTCTTTGTGGGCCTCAGCTTGACTTCTCCATGTTCAGTGAGTTGCATGGGTATTACACGGGCTCTTAACTACTGAGCCAACTCTCCAGTCCCAAAATTGAAATTTTTTAGGTGTTTGAAACTGTAAGTCTGTGGGACCTTTTAAGTTTGTAAAATGTTTTATATTGTGATGTTGATATTAATGTGTAATCCTGGGGCTAAAAAATGCTGTGCTTTACAGTTTGTGTGTCAGGTTGATAAGGGGGTCGGTTGTGCTGGGTAATTTTATGTCAACTAAAATACACCAAAGTCATCTTAGAGGAAGAAAATGCTTCCATAAGATCAGGATGTAGGCATTTTCTTAATTAGTGATTGATGAGGGAGGGGCCAGTCCATTGTGAGTGGTGCCATGCCTGGGCTGGTGATCCTGGATTTATATGAAAGTAATCTGAGCAAGCAATAAGAACAAGACAGTAAGCAGCACCCCTCCATGGCTTCTGCATCAGCTCCTGACTCCAGGTTTCTGTCCTGTTTGAGTACATATCCTGACTGTGATAAAATAAACAGTAGTACATAAGTGTTGGCCAAAAAAACCCTTTCTTCCCCAAGTTGCTTTGGTCATGGTGTTTCATCACAGCAATAACTAAGCCACAATGATTTTATTGTTTTATATGTATAATGAGACATTCCACATCCATGTATGTCCGCGCACCACTTATGTGCCTGGTGCCCACAGAGGCCAGAAAAGGATTCAGATCCTCCTGGAATTGGAGTGACAGATGGTTGTGAGCCACCATGTAGATGCTGGGAACTGAACCTGGGTTCTCTGCAAGAGGCTGCAGTGCTTTTAATAGTTGAAAAAAATCTCTCCAGGTTCTTGGGAAATGCTCCAGAGCCAAATCACCACAGAAGTCTTCCTAAAAAGCAACAGCTCCTGGCTATCTGTTTGATCCAAGAACAAGGCAATAAGAAGACATAAAGTTTAATCTCATGAATAGGGCTTTTCACACTGAATGTGAAGGTACCTGCTTAAAATCCCATTACTTGGGAGGCAGAGTCAGAATTGCTGTAAATTTGAGGCCAGCATGGGCTATGTAGTGAGTTTTAGGTCAGCCTAGGCTACAGAGTGAGATCCTGTCTTAAAAGACAAATACAAAAGCCAAGAGAGATGGCTCAACCATTAAGAATTTTTGTTGCTCTTTCAGAGAACCAGAATTTAGTCCCAGCATCCATGTCAATCAGCAGACAATCCACCCTGTAAATCCAGCTCCAGAGGCTCCAACACCCTTTTCAGGACTTAGTGGTTGTACAGGTATTTTTGAATGTCATTTCCCAAACACGGAGACATTT
This sequence comes from Ellobius talpinus, assembly GCA_001685095.1. Lineage (NCBI taxonomy): Eukaryota > Metazoa > Chordata > Mammalia > Rodentia > Cricetidae > Ellobius > Ellobius talpinus. The sequence goes on along the minus strand of LOJH01000375.1, from coordinate 52,725 downwards.
TATTAATTATGAAAGCTTGTCCTTGGCTTAGGCTTGTTCCCAACTAGCTCTTAAAACTTAAATTAATCCGTGAATATTAATCTGCGTTCTGCTATGTGGCTTGTTACCTCTCCTTATTACCGCATATCCCACTTCCTTCTTGTCTAGCTGGTGCCTTTCAAATTCTTCCCTGAGTTCCTTTCTCTCCAAGAAAGCTCTGCCTATCCTCTCCTGCCTTGCTATTGGCTGTTCAGCTTGTTATTAAACCGATAGGTAGATGCCTTAGGCAGATGAGGTAAAACAGACACATCTTCACAGTGTATGAATAGATCTTGCTCCAAAGCTACAGAGAAACCCTGTCTCAAAAATAGTATCTTGCAACAGGTGGGTAACCATTCACATGTAGCATACAAGTAAGTCTTAAAAAAATAGAGTAGAACTTGCCAAATGCCAGGTTTCACTATAGGAGGGCTATCCTGAAGGCCACACCACAGATGGTCTCCTTCAGGGGCAATAAACATCTTTGCCCCCATTAGCGGGACATAGTTCTATGGGGCCCAGTGTTTGCAGGAAGGCTACTTTCTTCTGGGGAGGGGGTAACACAACGAACACCCTAGTCACCATGTACTAAAGTTTGGAGATGAAACAGAGTCGGATGCAAGGTGCTGTCTTGGATGCAAGATCTGAGAAGGCCCCAGGATGGTGCAGAGAAAGAAAATCAACCAGGGAGCAGAAACAAAACGCCTTTGTCAGTGGGAGAGTCAGGGGAAAGCTGTGGGTTTGCAGGGAGCCTCACAGGCGTTGAGTCAGTAGAATGGACACATACGGGGCAAATCTCCCTCCTGTGGCACACTAGGAGACTGTGCAGAGACGGACACTGCTGCCCTGGTCACTCGTGACGAATTCCACCTGATTTCACAGGATAAAGGGCGTCTTCCAGCTTTGGGACACCTCACTAGGACCACAGACATCTTTCCAGCACCCGGTCTTGTCCTAGGGCCCTACGATTACACCTTTACAGATAGGGAAACTGAGGCAGGAGAGAAGCATGAGCTTCAAGGCATGAGTTGTGCTGAGCGACTTCACTAAGGCGTGTGTGTGCGTGTGTGTATATCGCGTTTAAAGCTAGAGCACCAGGATTTGAAGGTAACGTGGGTTCGGACTCTACAGTACTAGTACTAGCCCCGAGGCTTCGTAAACAGCTTCGGGGGAAAGTGAGACGGATTGAAAGTCCTGGAAAACTTCAGGGCAACTGCGCACGCGCTGTACCCCGCACACCGCGCGGCCTAACTTGGTGGGTCAGCCTCGCAAGATCCCAACTCAAGGTTCCAATCCAATCTGTGGTGTGTATGTGCCTCTCCACGGCCCGCCCCACCGCATGGCCTGCTGGGACTTGTAGTCTGGCACCCCCCAGGGCCGCAGAGTACCCGTGCAACTCCGCATCCTATCGCACAGCCAGCTGGGACTTGTAGTCTCAACTTAGCGGGCCCGGGGTACCCGGCGGGCGGCGGGACTCCTAGTCCCACAGAGCCTCGCGCTCGCCACGACAACCTGCCCATAGCCGCTGTCTCCACCTCACGGACTGGGAGGCCTGGGCGTTCCGGGAGACCGAACTGCGGTGGCAGCCGCCGTGGGGACTGCGAAGCGGGCCGGGAGTCCGGGATGGAGCCTCCCGGAGGTGGGCCCCGCCAGCGGGCCGCGCCTGACTGTTTGGGAGGCCGGGCACGCCCTGAGGGCGGGTCGGTGGGCCCCGGGCTCGGGACCGGAGGTCGCGGGTGGAGGGACTCCACGGAGCCCGACCCTGGGCTGCTGTTGATCCAGCGGCCTGCGGTTTCTCGCAGGTGCTTGAGGCGGACGGGCGGAGTGGCTACGACGGACCGGTCGGGTCAGCGGGGACATGGCTCACCTCAGGGGCTTCGCGCACCAGGTGAGTGTGGGCGTCGGCGTGCCCTGGGTTGGCGGTTCGCGGTGGAGCGGATCTCTCCACGCCAGGCGGGAGAGGGGCGGAGGCCGTGTGCCCTGGGGAGCGTCTACGGGTCCAGGTCACCGTGGCCTGTGCGACCGAGCTGGCGGAAGACGGGATCCACGGGGCCCCTCTGCTGTGTGACGGCCCCTGCTCAGGAGCTGCTGTGGACAGGTGCAGGACCTGCTTGGCCCAGGCTCGGAGCGTCTCCAGAAGATGGGCTTTTCCTTCCTAGGCTAACGCGATGCCATCCCAGCACGGAACCGCGCAGGCATGGAGGATGAGGCGGCATAGGGTTCAAGGACTCGGGGATTTTCTCTCTGGACCCCTTCTCTCCGTCTCTCTTTGTTATTTCAAAGCAAACGTGATAGGCAGCCGTTAGTGAAGTGGGGCAGACTGCCCTGGTGGCTGATTTTCCCGGGCTTAGCTGTGGGATTTGCTTATTAAGGACTCGGTTTGGTTAGACTTAGGGTTGACAGTTGCCCAGCGAGGGAATCAGCTCTTGAGGACAGAGCAGCCCTCCCTTTCCCCTGCATCCTTGAGAACTGGGTGTGCAGACAGGAAGCGCGTCCGTCCGCTGCTTGTGGGCAGGAACTGGAGGCAGGGCTCCTTGGAGGAAACCAAACCAGCCTGGAAGACTACTCAGCTGTTTGGTAGGGCGTTCGGCCCAGCTGTCAACAGATGGGATCCCCGGCTTGCTAACTGCTGCTGAATTAAGCTAACACATTTTAAATATGCTTTTTTGACATTTTGCCTCTAATTATATAACATACTGAGAGGAAAAATCTGCCTCTAGTTGATTTTTAAGAGGCTTAGACTTAGCTCCTGTAGGTCCCAGGATGACACATTGGAGCTGTGAACTGTGAGGGAGTAGAGGGATGCTGGCTAGGGGACCTTTCTCAAAGACAGAAAGCACCTTTTTGTCTTTTTAGGGGCCTATGCCCAGCCTAGACATACTTGGCTTCTGAAAGTAATACAAACCTTTGTAGGGCTCTTTTCTCCCAACATGGCTGCCATGGCATCCTTTGAAACTCCCCCTTTGTGTGGTAAGGATTCTCTTGTCCTCCACAGCCTGCGCTCCTGCCTTAGATTACCTGGCCAGTCCATCTCTGGAAGGACCAGATGGTTATGGGCAAGCACTGTGTGGTGGTAGTTGAGGATGTGTGTTGGGTAGCTCCTCTTTTTGTGTGTGTGTGGGGGGGGTGACACACAGCAGGCATGTTGGCAGATACACAAGAGGCTCCATGTATAACAGCCCTAGGAGTAAATGGAGAGTATAGTCTCAACTGCACAGAGCCAGTTAAATGGCTTGAGTGATGGTTCATAGCACATCCTGTCCAGAAGAGAAATCTGAGCCACCCAGATCAGGATGCTGCTTAGCGGTCCCAGCTAGGGATGGGACTAGGGCTGCTTCAAAGATGTAAATATAAAGTCAGGACCATGCCAGGAAGGTTCCTGTCATACTGATTCTGCTAAAGCTGGCTGGTCCACAGATGTAGCTATCCAAAAAGCATTGACTTTGAAAAGTGAGGTTCCCTCCTTTCTTGCAGAAAACCTAGAACTCTGGCTTTGGGGTATGCTGTATTCTCTATTCTCTGTATTCTCTGAGGCAGTGGTGAATGACTGCATGACCTGAGGATTCCCTTCTTGGGCTGCTGTGGTGGACCAGTTCTGACTGTAGGCTCCCCAAGAGGAAGACAGTTAAGGATTCTCAGTATGGCTGAGCAGTGTGGGAGGGACATTGTGTCTGTCAGGAGTGGGGGTGGAGAAGGGGCCCCTGAGATCAGAGGGATGGTGGCCTTGTCCTGGTTCTAGATCACCCAGGTTTTCTCAGGCTACTTAGCAGGCGCTAGATGAATCAGTGATAAGACTTTTTTTTAGCCTCAGGTCATCAGCTAGACCTCCTGGAGTCTTGAGATGGCTCTTAGGGTGTCTCGCAACTATGTTCATGGTGGAGCAGTAGCAGCTGAGGAAACTGTAGGACTAAGTGGTAGGAGGAGGGTTTGAGGAAGTGTTTGCGGGGGCTCTTGGAGCAGAAACAGGCAGAACCTTATCCTGCACCTGGCTTTCAGGACTGGCTTTGAGCAGGGCATCAAGTGGTCCCTGCCCAGACAGGAGTTGGCAGAAGACTGAGGTATTTTTGTACCGATCTCTGTATTGGTGGTCTGTACACTGGTGAGTGTGCTAAGAGCGCGTGGCTCAGAGTGTTTAGTTCTCATCCGGCTTGGGTCCAGTGCCAGTCTTAGAAAGCCAAGGTGTCTGACTTATCAGCCACACTTGGAGGAATTTTTCTTGGCTTTTCACTTGAAAAGCTAAGAGCTTGATTAAGCTAAGAGCTTGGGGGGGCAAACACTACTCCCTGGCCCTTGCAGCCTAAGGTATCTCAGGCAGTGCTCTGCTTCCTCTTTCTGGCCAAATCTCAGTGTGGTCTTTCAGGATTTCAGGCAGCAGATCTGCTCCAAGCATCGACTGCCACTCAGTGAGAACTGGTCTTAGGGTTTGGCTGCCAGTTCTGATGAGGCTGTGAGAAGGGTCACTTTGGATGGATTGGTCTCCCTTTTCATTTTCTTTAAAAAACAAAACAAAGATTACATTTATTTATGAATGGGTAGGTGTGTATGTACCACAGTGTAAATATTAGAAGACCACTTATGGGCGTTGGTTTTCTCCTACTATGTGGGTCCAGGGAATCAAACCCAGGTTGTCAGGCTTGGTGACAAGTGCTTTTACCCAATGAGCCATCTTCTGGTCCTGGTCCTTTTCTTTTCTTTCTTTCCTTCTTTTTTTTTTTTTTAAAAAAAAATAGGTGTATTTACTTTTTTATGTGTGTTTGTGAGTACAGGCATGTATGTATGTATACCACATGTAGGTAGTGTTTGAGATCATCTGAGCCATCTCCTTAGCCAAAGTAGGGTACATATGGATACCACAGCTAGTCTGCTCAAAATGCCTGCTCTGGGCACTGCATGGCACTGTGTTACATACTCAGGCCTCTCAGAGGCAGCTTTGCTTGGAGGGATTAGGCGACTCCTGTGTTAGGACACTGCCCTTGTTCCTGGAGCTCTTCTCCGCACTTCTCTCTGCCTCACCTCATCTTGTCCTCTAGAGTTCTTGGCTTGTAAATGGGCTGGGGAGTGTGGTTCTCTTTTATGCTTAAAAACCTTAGGAATGTAGCTAGTTGGCAAGTTCAGATTGAAATACCTCTGGAAAGTCTCAGATGGGGTTTAGTCAGGTCTCTGAAACCAATTGCCTTGCTTGGAGAGAAGAGGCTGGGACAGTTAGGCCTCAGGGAAGCAGGCAGCATGTCATTCTTGGCGAACAGGCTCCTTAGGAACATGGTAAACACCTAGGACAAGCTGTTCCCTAAACACGGAGGGATCCGAGCATCAGTACTTAACACAGTTGTAAATAAGTGAGGTTTGTCTTTTGTGTTTTGCTCCCTGCACCCCCCACCCCATGCGGGACCAGAGGCTGAACTCCAGGCCTTGGTTATGCTAAGCAAATGCTCTGCCACCAAGTTATTTCCCTTTTCATTTAAAAAAAGCAAGCAAGCAAACAAACAAACAAAAAAACTATACCTCCCCATGTGTTCACCATGGCATGTATGGGTCACCAGAGAGGTTTTGGGAGTCAGTTTTCTTCTTCCACCATGTGGGTCTAAGGGAATCAAACACAGTCTCGGTGGCAAGTGCCTTTACCAGATGAACCATCTTACCAGTCATATTTGGTTCCTTTTAACGGACATCCTTTTCAGGAAGCATTTCCTAATGGAGGTGAAACCTAGCAGGGTTGAAAAACTGGATGAGATTCAGTGTTCCTGGGAATTCCTGTCTTGGGCCTGCTAGTCAGTGGTATGGAGAGCACATTCTTTTCCAGAGGCTGCCAGATATCACAGGCAGGGGACGCTCATTGATGGCCATGGGAGAAGCTCTGCTGCTTCTGTCCTTTTCTGTGCAGCCCAGGAATGCCTCTGTTCCCAGAGGCAGCCCTGGTTCAAACGCTGTAGTGTGGTTTGGACAGAGGACATAACCTTTGTCATCCTGGTTCTTCACTTGTAGTGTACTGGTGTGTACTGGTGAACCAGGTACCTTCAACACTGTTGGTTCAGCAATGATAAGATCTTTTTGATTAACTCTAAGAGCCATCAAGGGCGCTTTCTGTGCTTAGAATCAAGCATCTGAGAAAGTGTTCAACTCAGTGCTAGTCTGGGGGTGTAGCTTGCTAGAGGACTGATTTGGGAGTAGAGCAGTACTTTAATGGGTGTAGTTTTTCGAAGTGTGGAAAACATGTTAGCTTGTGCTAAATTTAATATATCTCTCTCTAGTTTTTGTTTCTTTGTTTTTGTTTTTTGAGACAGGGTTTCTCGGTGTAGCCCTAGCTGTCCTGGAACTAGCTCTGTAGACCATGCTGGCCTTGAACTTGGAGATCCACCTGCCTCTGCCTCCAAAGTGCTAGGACTAAAGGTGTGCACCACCATGCACAGCTAAATTTTATTTTTAAATTATGGGGGCAGTACGCACATGTGCGTGCAGGTATTCTCCAAGGCCAGAGACCTCAGATCCCCCTGGAGCTGGAGTTGTAGGTGGTTTTGAGAATTGAGTTCCAGTCTTCTGCAAAAGTAGTATGTGTGCTCTTAACCACCAAGCCATCTTTCCAGACCCCAGCACACATTAGTTTTAACTGTTTTTTTTAGAACAGTTTTAGATTTATAGTAAATTGAGTTTTAAAATACCCTGTTACACACATGTTCCTCCCTGTTATTTCTGTTAGGTCTTGGCCTGGCTCACTGTTAGACAACTGATGAGGGCACTTTGAGATGTGGTATTACCTAAGGCTTATAGTCTACATTTGATTTTGTAGATACATTTGAGTTGAGTCTATAGATACATTTGATTCACTGTATCAAATCTATTGAATAAAGTGATTCTTGGAGAGTGGAGAGTTTAGGTTTTCTGAACAAGGGATATATAGAAGCTGGAAAAGAATTGAGGTGAGTTCCCTTCCCTTTAGCTCCTTGCAGTGGCTCATGCCCTCAGTCAGCAGAGCAGCCCCCTTCTAGTATTTCTTCTGGTGGGTGTTGCCCATGCTCTGTCTCAACATTCTGTCCTGTTGGCTTCAATAGCACTCTCGTGTGGACCCAGAGGAACTCTTCACCAAGCTTGACCGCATTGGCAAGGGCTCGTTTGGGGAGGTGTACAAGGGCATTGACAACCACACCAAGGAAGTGGTGGCCATCAAGATCATTGACCTGGAAGAGGCAGAGGATGAGATTGAGGACATCCAACAAGAGATCACTGTGCTCAGCCAGTGTGATAGTCCTTACATCACCCGCTACTTTGGCTCCTACCTGAAGGTATCTACGAGGTGGAGGGGCATCTGTAGTGGTTGGGGGTGGAGCACTCTGAAGATTCTGTGCCACGTTTTCTCCTTTGTTTCCAGAGGGATTAATTTATACCCAAGGGTAGAGGAGAGCAAAGAAAGGCACTGCTGGGCACATGGGAATTCCTCTGGAAGGGCAAAGAGGACCCCCACCCCCACCCCATAGCTCAGAGTCACAAAAAAAGTCTGTTCTCTTGAGCGGTGCCAATCTGCAAGGTTCAGTTGGCAAGCCGGCTGTCTTCTTATCTGTGGGTTCTGTTAGGCACAGTCTAAGGGGCCCCTGCTGGCAGTACTTTGGGGACCTGCAAGGAGGGCACTTGAGCTATTGAAGTAGACTTAGCTACTGCTCTGAGCACTTGGTCTGTCCACCAGGTGCCTGTACCAGAGGCATGGTAGCTGGGTGGTCAGTGAGACCTTTTCTCCTGCCCTTCACCCTGAATGGGGTCTATGTAGATCCGGCTGGCCTCAAACTCACAAGAGATCAGCCTGTCTCTAAGTGCTGAATTAAGGTGTATGCCACCACTTCTAGCCCTTTTTTGTTTGTTTGTTTGGTTTTTAGTGTGTGTGTGTTGTTGTTGTTGTTTTGTTTTTGTTTTTTGTTTTTAAGCAGGGTGTCTCTGTGTAGTTCTGTGTCTCATTGTGCAGTGTAGACCAGGCTGGCCTTAAACTCACACATATCCTCCTGCTGCTTCCTCTCTAGTGCTGGGATTAAAGGCATACACCATCATGATTGACTTGGCCCTCCTTTTAAAAAATATTAATTTTTTTATTATTACTTTTACCTATATGTACCAGGTGGGGGTATGTGCACATGAGTGTGCACGTGCACCTGAGGAGGCCAGAAGAGGGTGTTGGATCCACCTGGAACTGGAGTTAAAGCCCTTTGTGAGCCATATGATGCTGGTGTTGGGAACTGAACTTGGGTCTTCTGAAAGAGCATCCAGTGCTCTTACCTGCCAAGACATCTCTCTATCCCTTCTTTCCCTTTTTAAAAAACAAGGTCTTAAGCCAGGCGGTGGTGGGCCATGTCTTTAATCCCAGCATTTGGGAGGCAGAGGCAGTCGAATCTCTCTGTGTTTGAGGCCAGCCTGGTCTACAGAGTGAGTTCCAAGATGCTCCAAATCTACAGAGAGAAACCCTGTCTTGACCCCCCCCCCAAAAAAAGGAAAAGAAAAAAAAAACCAAGGTTTTGTTGCCCAGTCTGACCTTGAACTTCAGCTCTTCCCAAGTGCTGGGATTATAAGCATTTACTACCTTGCCTGGCTAGAACCCTTTCCTATTTGAGTTCCTGGTAGGAACTAGCCAGTGTAGTTGCTGACATAGTAGCTTGAGCCCCTAGCTGACATCTTTTGGTGGAGTTAGAGGGGTTGGCCTGTGGACTCCACACTCCTCCTTCATTGGCTGCCCAGGCACTGACATGTTTCTTTGCTCCCAGAGCACCAAGCTGTGGATTATCATGGAATACCTGGGTGGCGGCTCTGCACTGGACCTGGTAAGTTCAAGCTCAAGCAACAAGAAGCTTGCTCTGGGGGTTGTGGTGTCTTCCAGTGCCCCAGGGGCCACTGCTCTGCAAACTCTTAGGCTTGTGGGCTTTCTCAGGCTACCTGTCTACTGTCTTAGTGCTTTAGATGTTAATCAGGAATTGTCAATTCCCAAAACAAATTACTGGTTATCTTGCCCTGATTGATGGTGAAAGAGGTCTTGGGCCTCTACTGGTCTGGGGGCATAGACACAGTTAGAACCCCCAAATAAATAAATAAGAGGGTCAGGGTCATGGTTAAAAACCTACTCTCATCTTTATAATCACAGAAAAGATAAAAATAGCTTGTTTTGTTTTGTTTTTTAGTTTTTTTAAGACAGGGTTTCAGCCAGGTTTAACAGCCTTGGCTGTCCTGGAACTCACTCTGTAGACCTGGCTGGTCTTCAAGATCTGCCTGCCTCTGCCTCCCAAGTGCTGGGATTAAAGGTGTGCACCACCACACAGCCTCCGGAAAAAGCTCTGTCACCCCCACTTCCCCTTCCCTCATTATTCTTGACAGCTGAAACTTTCAGAATGAAGGAACACAAAAGCCTTCTGCAAGGACTCAGAAGTTGGTGGGTGGTGGCGCTCTGGAGCTGTGGTGGTATGGGTGTTGTAGTTACAACCAAGGTTCTTCTTCCCTGATGTCTTTCTTCAGCTAAAACCTGGTCCACTGGAGGAAACCTATATTGCCACCATTTTGCGGGAGATTCTGAAGGGCCTGGATTATCTGCACTCAGAGCGCAAGATCCACCGAGATATCAAAGGTCCCGCGGGGTGGGCATGGCTACAGTTCTGCTCATGACCTAGAAAGAGATGGGCATGTAGAACCAGTAGATTGTAGTGCCTGAGGGCATGGGATGTGGGGAGCCCTTCTACCACCTGGTTACTGGGGTGTGTGTGGGGCCCAGCTTTACCCCATTTTTAAATGGCCACAGTGAGGATGGAACCTAGGGGATTGTGCAAGCTAAACAGACATTCTGCTGCTGAGCTACTTCCCAAGCCTTGGAAAACCTTCCTCGTCTCAGTCTTCACATATGTGAAGGAAACCAGTTGTATACCTAGTACATGGCAAAAGCCTTGACTCAGCATCAGATGTAGATTTGTGCAACACTCCTGAGTGGTCCAGTCAGTCCTGATGAGGACTCACAAAGCTGGGCCAGCCCACCATGAATGACTTGGTGAGGACACCTGAGCCTTCATGTTACAATGTGGGATCCTGTGGGCAGAGTGATGGAGTTCCTGACTAGCCCATGTCAGCTGTACCCTTTGGTTAAGGTCACTATGATTAGATGTGATGTGGATGTCACCTTTGTTGGGGTTTGTCAGAAAAGGCAAACAGGGAAGCCCTGGAGCAAAAATAGAACTACTCCTGTAGGTCCCCCAGCTTGCCTGCTTCTGTCAGCAGTGGCCCGCTGGCCCATAGTGGCAAGAAAAACCAAGGTCCCAAGACATCCCTGCTGCTATCCCCAGGGGCCAGGGATCCCATGACTCAAGGAGTTGCATGCAGGGCTACTTGGGGCGGGCTCTGGAGCCAAGGATGATGCCCACCTGTCCTGTATTGAGCAGCTGCCAACGTGCTGCTCTCGGAGCAGGGTGATGTGAAGCTGGCAGACTTCGGTGTGGCTGGGCAGCTCACAGACACACAAATCAAGAGGAACACATTTGTGGGTACTCCCTTCTGGATGGCACCTGAGGTTATCAAGCAGTCTGCTTATGACTTTAAGGTGAGTTCTGGGTGGGAGGTGGGAGTACACTGCCACCAGCCCAAATGCTACATGCAGCAACTGTCTTGTGTGATACCCTGTCTAGGCTGACATCTGGTCCCTGGGCATCACAGCCATCGAGCTGGCCAAGGGGGAGCCGCCAAACTCTGACCTCCACCCTATGCGAGTCCTGTTCTTGATTCCCAAGAATAACCCACCCACGTTGGAGGGCCATCACAGTAAACCCTTCAAGGAGTTTGTAGAGGCCTGCCTCAATAAGGACCCACGATTCGTAAGGCTTATCTCCACTCTGTCCTCCCCCAGGCAGCTGAGGGTCTTGGGGAATCTTATGAAGGGAGGATGCTTATTTGGGGTAAGACAGGGCCCAGCCTTCATATTCCTACCTGTCCTGCCTTGTGTCCACTTGTGTGAGGGTGGAGCTCAGCTCTGACTGTATCTTCCTGGCAGCGACCCACTGCCAAGGAGCTCCTGAAGCACAAATTCATCACACGCTACACCAAGAAGACCTCCTTTCTCACTGAACTCATTGACCGCTACAAGCGCTGGAAGTCTGAGGGGCATGGCGAGGAGTCCAGTTCTGAGGATTCTGACATGTAGGGCCTTTTTGTTGTTGTTGTTCTAAAGGGCTCCCTGGGTGCTTTGATGCCAGCGGAGGTCTCCTCCAGAGGCAGGCTTAGAGTTAGTTGCTAGGGTGGGGACTGATATTGGGCAGGGAACTTTCATGCTGAAGAATAGGGCCTTTTAACTATCACCTAGATGCGGCAGCCTGGGGCAGCCTAGGCCAAGAGGCTAAATAAGATGTAATTGGTATGATGGTTACTTCCAGCCCTGTCTCCATCAGCTCTTCTGATTCTTGATTCTCTTTAGTGATGGCGAGGCTGAGGATGGGGAGCAGGGTCCCATCTGGACGTTTCCCCCAACCATCCGGCCAAGTCCACATAGCAAGCTGCACAAGGGGACTGCCCTGCACAGCTCACAGAAGGTCTGTTCATACCCTGGGCCAGAGCACGGCCCATATGTACCGGCCCAGCCTCAACTCCCTGGGGAAAGCAGATAGGGACTGCAGTCTGAGTACCAGGCTTTGAGGAGGTCAGCTCCAAAGTGCCTTTGACCTAGGGCTATTTTAAACACTCCTTATCTGGGGTCTGGGAAGGACAGTGTAGAGCAGATGGTTCCTAAGCTTAGAGTGGTATTGAGCTAACTAGGAATCATGCTGAAACCTGGGTCTTCTGTGCTTAGGTGTGGGCCTGATGAGAACCGATGGCTTGTAGTTTGGGAGTTGGCCCCTGGTGTATGTACTCTGTCAGCTTAAGCCAGAGATTGAGGACACAGGGAAGGGAGCCTCTCTTATCTCCTCCATGTACCCAATGCCCTGCTTTCCCATTGCAGTCTGCTGAACCTATCAAGAGACAGCCAAGGTCCCAGTGCTTGTCCACGCTAGTCCGGCCTGTCTTTGGAGAGGTGAGAGTTGGTCATGCGGGGTAGTAGCTTTGTTTGTTAGAAGTGCTCCCTGTAGAGCCATGGAGTGGTGTTCTAGTGGGCCCTGTGCCCGGGCTTTATCCATTTGATTTCTGGGTCTGTTGCAGCTGGTTACACGCAGGCTTGTGGGTCTAGTTTCTTAGCTGGAAGGACCATAAACCACCAGGAAGAACTGACCTGGCCAGAGTCCTTTTGTGTTCCCAGACCTGATAAGGTTGTCTGGCATTACAGTACTACTGTGTTTTTCAGTGTGCAGCTACCACATGGTTCTTCTGTGGAGGAAGACAAACAATTATTGATGCTGGGTCAGTCCTAGGCCAGGAAGGTGGCTCTGTAGTCTGATCTGGGGTGTCCGTCAGCGTCCTTGTAGTGTGCTCTGGGTTACTGTACTAATTTCTAAGTTAGACTGGATCCACCTAATTTGACTTCCTGACCTTCATCCTGTGAGAAGCCATTTGTTCTGACCTTTTGAGAACCCTGGTCAGGGGAGAGGAGGGCCACAGAGCCCCTGTCAACAGGGCCATACAAAGTGCTGCCTTGCTTTCTGTAGGTCTTCCAAATGTGGGTCTCAGGTCAGATGCCAGTTAAACGGTCCATGTTCTCTCTACAGCTCAAAGAGAAGCACAAGCAGAGCGGTGGGAGTGTGGGTGCCCTGGAGGAGCTAGAGAACGCCTTCAGCCTGGCTGAGGAGTCCTGTCCTGGCATCTCAGACAAGCTGATGGTGCACCTGGTGGAGCGTGTACAGAGGTGAGCACAGTGCCCTGACCCGGTAGGAATCTCCATGGGGGAACTGAACACAAAACAAAGCCTGGAACTCATTCTTGGGAGCAGCTGGTTTGGTCCTCTTCTTTTACGGTTAGCATACTCTCTCATTTGTGCCTTTGGAGTGAGAGAGGGAGAGACAAGTGGGCTGCTGTTGGCTTTGAACCACATTAAGGTTGGCCCTCAGTCTCAGGCAGTGTCTGGACAGAGTTGCACAAAATGGGTCCTGACCTTTCAACTTGGTGGCTTCCTAGAGTTCTGTGCCCCAGGAACAGCATGGATACTTTGTAAGCCAAGGACTTGCCTACTATTGATGGGGAACCCTGAGCTGACTCATGCCCGTGAAGGGACAGGGCAGACACTAGCCCTTCCTTGGCAGCTCCACAGACTCGGGGTTCCCAGGCTGTTAGAGGCAGCTGTACCCGTTTCTTCTCCCATTTCCTCTGGGTCCTGTCCTTATATACTAAGAGACCCACCCTGGGGCTTGTTAGGAGCCCCAGGGTTTGGTCCAGTCAGCACTGATGCTGGACCTGAAGACTGAGGACATCTTGTGAGATGCTGTGAACTGCACATCTGAGAGGCTTGCGAGGTGCTGCTCAAATACATGCCCAGGATAGTAATGGTACCTTCCACTTCCAGGTTCTCACACAGCCGGAACCACCTGACTTCTACGCGCTGAACTGGATGCGCTGCTCTTCATAGAGAGGGAGAAGAATGCGTTTTGTTTTGAGCTCTAAAAGGACTGACTTGGAAGCCCTCATGTGTTGTGCTGCAGCTGCAAAGACCTGCCAGCCTGTAGGCTTCACCAGCCAGGTCACCTTCCTTCTGCCCCACCATAGTGTGCTGCCCTGCACAGCAGCCACTCGATACCTGTGCTCACCTCCTGGGTTGGCCGACGCTACAGTAGGTAGCCAGGGCCCTTGAAGAACTGGGTAGCAATTTGGGAAGCTGAGGTGACCTTCCAGAATCTTTGGCCCTGCAGCTGCTAGACTAAGGATCAAAGCAACTGTTGGGCAACTCTGGCTCTCACCTACACCAGGGGTAGTGTCTCGGGGCTCATAGGGGTCCAAGATGGTCATAATTTGGTGTCAGGTACTGTGTGTTCTCATGAGTACTCAAATCGTCCAGAATATTTTGCACCCCCCCCCTTTTTTTTTTTTAAAGAAAATTGAACTTGCTAAGTATTCTGACAGTAAGTATTAGTTTTCATAGAGCATAGAAAGCCCTACCATTTCAATAAAGACCTGGATTGGAGACATTCTGATGATGGAGCCTGGCCAGATGGGGTTTCTGTAGCCTCTTAGCTAGTGTCCTTTCTAAATGTTGGTGTATAACCTGACAGTTTCCTTTGGCCTGCTGGAGAACAAAGTAAGGCAGAGGGGATGCTGGTGGGTGGGGATATGTCCTTTTATTGTAAGTCACATAAGTGAACAGGAGTCATAGGCCTGCCCTACTTGATGAGAAATACCAGGAACTAATAAGAGGAGCCACCCTCCCTCCCAGGCCCTGGTGGTGGGGTCTTTGGTTTCTGCTTGTCTAGATGGTGTGTAGGGTGGGGACCAGAGTAGCTTTTGCCATTCTCTTGTTTCGCTATATCTGGAGGCTAACCCTGATGTTATCACATAAGCCTGAGTACAGTGCTGTCTAAGGCAATGTGAATTTGGCTATTGGTGCTACAGGTAGAAGTAGAAGCATCCAGTCCTGTGTTTGGGGCTAGTCCTCAGCAGGGGCTGTGCTCACAAAAAAATGAGGACACCCTCATTTCTTTTTCATGGATCTTAGACATGTGCCGCAGCCATCGTGAACCTTCACTGGAGTTTGGGGAGGGCAGAACCCCTCCTGGAGGTCTGAAGGCCCATTCTAGGGTCAGTGCCACCCTTCATCTGGTGGAAGGATGGCTCTGGTTGCTCAGCTCTGGGGGTGATACCTACACTCCCTGAAAGCTTTGGTCATAGGTTCTTGTCCATGCAACCCGAAGGACATTCCTTCTTCCCTCTGATCTCTGCCTCCAGCCCTGGAGAGAGATGTGAGCAGTCCTGAGTGAAACTTAGGGGTCTCTCCGGTGAGCTGCTGGCCCTTCCAATGACTTCCATCCACCTGTATAAAGGGTCAAACCAGTGGCATATATTCACATACCTTCCCAAGAATGATAAATACAGTCAGTAAAGTTCTTGATACTCAGTCATGAACTCAGTTTTACCCCTAGTACCTGAGTAAAAGTGTGATGTGCACTTGTAACTCTAGCACTGAGGAGGTAGCGATGGACTCACTAGCCAGCCTAGCCTAATCGGTGAGCCCCCAAGTGAGACACCTGTCTCAAGCAACAAGGTAGATGGGGCCAGTGCAATGCCTTAGCAGGTAACAGCACTTGCCAAGCCTGGCAGCCCGAGTTCCATCCCCAGAACTCACACAGTGTTGGTACATGGAGAGAACCAACCCCACAAAGTTGTCCTCTTGCCTCCACATACAAGTGGCGCATGTGCCCATACCCCCCCTACAATAAAAAATTTTAATAAAAGGGGGGGACTGGAGATACGGTTCATTGGTTAAGAGCACAGGCTGCTCTTCCAGAGGACCTGGGTTCAATTCCCAGCATCCATATGGCAGCTCACAACTGTAACTCCACTTCCAGGGGATCTGACACCCTCCCACAGAAATACATGAACGCAAAACACCAATGTACATAAAATTAAAAAAAATAAAAAGGATATCTCCTGAAGTTATACTTTGGTCACTATATGTGTGCATATGTGTGTGTATGTGCACTAGTGCCCACATACAAACATGAACATACACTGAAAACAAAACCCTGCAAGCACTATTTGACTATCGTTTCCTAGGAACTGGGAAGTTTGCCTCTGACTCTGTTATTGGCAATGAACAAAAGAAGCATCGCAGAATCACCTTTCAAATGTGTACTTGCTCTCAGCCCGGAAGAAGTAGACGTGAGATTTGAATTGGAGCTTGAAAACGTAGTTTTTGTGGATGCTGTCAGCCTCCCTGGGGAGGCTCACACTGTAACCCAGCAGTGGGAGACTGGCCAGGGGGTAGTCATCCTGGAACAGCACAGGAACAGGGTCACTGGGTGTTGGGGTACACTCAGGGCCCATTATTCTGTGGTGCTCCCCAGCCCTTTACTCGATACCAGTGGTTCTCCCAAGGAAATGGTAGTTTGTACAGAGGGACCTGCAGGTAAGAAAGGCTAATTCCATTTTCATAGAAAAGGTGCTGTAATGGTGAAATCGGCATCAGACTGTGAGGAGGAAATAGAGAAGCAGATGTGTCGTGTACTCTTTGTGCCTAGACTCCAGTTAGGCTCAACATACCTGATGGGTTTTATAGAAGAACAAACAGAAGTTGGTAAAGACCACCCAGAGCTTCTGCCAGCCGTTGCTGTTCTTAAACTTTCTCAGCAGATATCCTGAAAGCTGGTTCTGTCAGTAGAAAAGGCAAAAGCACTTTGCCGTCACCATAATCCTTGCTCAGCAACTGTCACCAGACAGACGCCTAGCTAGAATACCCACATACAGGTCTGCATGCTCAGCCAGGTTTCTCTGTGTAGCCCTGGCTGGCCTGGAACTCCCTCTGCCTCCCAAGTGCTGGGATTTTAAGTGTTGCCACCACTGCCTCCCAAGTGCTGGGATCTTAAGTGTTGCCACCACTGCCTCCCAAGTGCTGGGATTTTAAGTGTTGCCACCACTGCCTAGCTGATGCTTAGCATTTTTTATCAGCATGGCTTGTGCATACCCTAAGACCTGAAAACAGGATGTTAGTCTGGGAACCGGTGTCCCAGACACTTAAGTACGAGACTTCTCTTTCTGATACATAATAAAATTAGTTTCCTGACGAAAGCATACATTTGCAAACCTACACAAGAACAAGATGAGGGTGGTGATGACGCCTTGAACCAAGTTTGGAAGGTTCTTTGAAATTATGGGGGGAAGGAAGGCATTTAGGTGCAGCACTGGACAAGACCCTGCCAGCCAGCCCACTGACCCGTCTTGTCTTCTGGGCCTGTGTCTAATATGTGATGCCTAGCTTCCCAAGAGGTCCCCACCTACTTTGATCTGTAGACATTTCAGGTCTCACTATGGACCTGTGCTCTGACCCCCACAGTCTTGAGTTCTCCATAGCCCAGTAGAGTGGGGATGAGGCTATGGAGAACTTGGAGTCGGGCGTGAAGGGAGTAAGTCCAGGAATGGGTATGTAGAGGTGTAAGCTGAATAACTTGAGGTTCTGTGAAGCCAGATGTGTACAACCACTACTCTTTGGGAAGCGGGTGAGCATGAGCCCAGGATGAAAGTGGGAAAGGCGTGGACCAACCAGGGAGATTACTGCCCTGGGGCAACAAATGGGCCTTCCAGCAAATTCCACCACTGCTGTCTGCTGTGACTGTCCTTACAAGACACCAGGTGACATTTGGTGTGAAGTCCCCTTCCAAAGTGAGCTTGAGTAGACAGACCTAAACTGGTTTCTGACAGTGGGGGAGGGAGGCAGGTGGCAGCTGTCTGGGCACCGGTAGAGGAAACTGGCAGAAGGGCTCACGTGTATGCTCATGACAGCCATACCTCAACGGCTGCACTGTGGTCTGCTCTGGACACACTTGTGTTCCGGTACCAGCACACATGCATTGTAGTGTTGGCCCGGTGCTGGCTGTTCCCTTCCAGGGAGCCCCGGGTTCCTCGAACATCTTCTGATTCCTCCAGAGAGACCTCATCGGAAGATCCTGGGGAGAGTTAGCCACACCTGGCACCATGCACCCATGAGGGTCCTCCAGGTTCTGGGAAATAGGCACTTGGTACCCAAGTCAGCAGCCAGACAAAACCATATGGTGCTAGGATAACCCAAGAACTCTGCCACCTGGGCATGGCCACCTATTTTCCTTGTATGGGAGGGAAGCCCATGGGACCTGGCATGCTGGGCAAGATCAGGAAAACAATTTCTAGAAGTTTTTAGTGCTACAGAGGGACTCTCCTGGGGTGTCTTGAATCAAAACTCACTGGGGGTATGAGTACACACTGGGCCTCCCAGCAGCACTGGGGATGAGTCGCCAACACTCTTGGCTGCCTGGATTGCGGTGTTCAGGTCCTGCATCCACTTTTCCTTTTCTAGCCGAGTGCTGTAAAGGAGAAAGTCAAGTTAGCGGCCTCTGCCTGGAGGTCTGTCCTTTTGTGTCAGGAGACAGGTCTGGTTTGGGCACCTGCCCATCCCATGGGCCCTGAGGATTGTCAGAAACATGCCTTCTCCAGTCCGTTCCTAGGGTGAGCTGGGAGGAGCTGGAGAAGCAGGGCAGCTCTTGGTGCTGGAACTAGTGAGTTTAGCACCAAAAGTCTCAATGTTGAATCACGAGACTGGATTGGGTTCATGATTAAGGTGGCGGCAGTTCCTGGTGGAAGAGGACCAGCCAAGACATATTTCACTGAGCAGGAACTACACCTGAAGAACTCACTGATCTGGAGAGGAGAAAGCCTCAGTTTGCTCCTATGCTGTGGCCCCAAGTTAACTTTCACCATGGTAAGTACTTCCCCTTGCCTGAGGGCTAGTGCACTGAGCCATTAGAAGACCAACTGCCATAAACCCTAGGGCACAGGCACCTTCTCAGAAGCACCATGGTTGGTCTTTTGAAAAACACAAATGTCAGCAATCCTTCCTGCATAACCTGGAAACAGCTGAGTCCCATGAAGCTCCAGAGGCTGGTACTCAGGTCCGCATCCCTGCAGCAGGCCCTGTTCTCAACTGAATCGTGAAGAAGGCCCTTACCTGGCTGCCACCACAATTGTTTTCTGAGCCGCATAGATGGTGAAGCAATGAGGAACTGACCACTCGTTGTCGCTTTCTTCTACCTGTAGCCAAGAGAAGAGGTGACACCCCATGGGCAAGGAGAATGCTAACAAAATGACGATGTGGCTGGCTTGGAAGGCTGTACAATCTAAGACTAACTACAAGGGAAATACAGGGGCATACTTGTGTCCCTACATTCTGGAGCTGCTGCCAAGTGACTGAGGACTCATTTAGAGACACTGAAATACTCACCGGTGGGTCCAGCACTATTAGCTGAAAATCAAGCAAAGAAGATGTTGAGCATTTTGGAAAATTCATCTGTCAACCTGGGACCAAAATCCCTATCTGAAGCTAAGAAAGCCACTGCATACTGATTTCAACCAAATCATACTGATGATTTGGTGGAATAATTCCAAGATAAAATATTTCCAAATCAAACCTAAAAGCATATACAAGAAGTGTCCTAGCACCAAGCAAGGTGGATTTAAAGAATGCAAGGATGGGTTGATAACAGAATTCCTTAGTAACAGAATTCATCCTGTCAGAGGTCAGAAACGGTGATTTCTTTACAGACTGAGAACACCTTTGCGGAAAGCCAACACTTCTACTATTTCTGACAGTAAGTAAAAGTAAATTATTTCTCTGCAATAGAAGGAAACAGTTTTAACATGACCAAGTTTCTCTCAAGCCGAGAACCACTCTCTCTCTCTCTCTGAATAGCTTAGATAAGGACACACACTGGTTCTGAGGACTGCCACAGTTACAGATGACCCAAAGAATGCACAGTTCCCTATACAGAACCCACAAGACAAAATTCCCTGAGCTTCACTCTTAACAGAAGAGATCTGAATTGGCATCCTGGTGGCCATTTAACAGAATGAGGTGTCTTCCAAGTTAATAAATTTTGTGTGATTTCAGATGAAATGACAATGATATTTTGGAATGTAATTTGTCTAAATGACTCCAGAGTTTACTTGGAGTACTTAAATGCATTTTTAAGAAGTGTCATCGTTATGAGTGTGTGTATGTGCATGCGTGCCCAGCTTTCTACTTCCACTTTTCCATGGGCTCCAGGAGACTCAACTTGAGCTGTCAGGCTTGCACACCAAGCACTTTCTCTGAAGAACTATCTTGCTGGCCCTGTGGGGATAAGAATGGGGTGGGATGTAGTCCGTCACACAGTATCTCTCTCCACTGTGGATGACAGCAGTGGAGTGGAAGATCCTGCTATAAGGAGAGTGCGAGATGAGGTTGTCACACAATGCAGGCAGCCTTGGAGTTCAGGGAGAACATGGAGGCTTCAACAAATGATGGGGAAAGTACTCTATGGAGAAAACATACTAAATCCTTAACCAATTACATCTAGTGAATTCTAGACAGACTGGAAAATGAAACTGAAGAGATGGCCCAGCAGTTAAGGGTGCTTGCTGTTCCTTCAGGAGTCCAAAGTTTGGGTCCCAGCACCCACTTAGACAGCTCACAGTTGTCTGAAACTCCAGTTCCAGGATATCCAACACCCTCTTCTGGTATCCAAGGACACCAGTACACATATGTAAATACCTAAACATACATAAAAATACATCTTAAAAACACATTAAAAAGTGCCAATAGGATTATATGTGATGGTACACATCTTTAATCCCGCACTCAGGAGGTGGGCAGAGGCAGGCAATGTCAGTTTGAGGCCAGCCTGTTCTACAAAGTCCTAGGACAACTGGAGCTAGGCTGTCAAAGCACCCAAAAATAAAAGCCAATACAATGTTATGTCTAGCCTGAAGGGGCTAAATAAAGCTCTCATGGAAAGGTGGGAAGGGCTGACCACAGCAACGTGTCTACAGCATTCCTTCAACAAATGGTTAATGCCACTCTCCACATTTCAAGGCCATTCCAAAATAAGACACAGCCACAGGATGGAGTTTTAAGTTTCACTAAATTATAGAGAAACTAAAATAGCTAATTACTGTAAGATAAAAGCATTTGTGGCCTGGGGATGAGCAGTTGGCTCAGTTCAGTAAAATGAGTTCAGATGCCCAGTACCCATGTAAAAAGCTGGGTGTGGCAATGAGCATCTGTAACCCCAGCACTGGAGAGACACAGTCAGACAGACCCCTGGAACCCACTGGCTAGCCAGACTAGCTACACTGGTGAGTGCTAGGTTCAGTCAGACTGTCTCAAAAATAAGGTGGAAAGCAACCTAAAAGAGCCTAATGTTGACCCCTGAGCTATCACATTCATGCACAACCCCCATAGACGTGCACGCATGCATGCAGACAGGCAAACACACACACACACACATACACACACACACACCTGTAAAGGTTGGCTAGCCAGCTTTGCTATAAAAAGGTTTCCCTAATGTGTAATAATGGAGACTAAGCAACAGATACACTAAGCGCTTATTTTGCAGAAAAACAAAGTGCCAAGACCAGGGAATTGAGAGTAAAGTAATGATGCCCTCTCCCCAGGGTGGGGAAGGCAGAAGGATGACCCTCGTGTATTGTGGGCCAGGGGCACATTTAGAACTCACTGTGAGCAGCTGACTGGTGCTACTGCTGGGCACTAAGAGCAACATGTGTTTTGCATGATGGGACCCTATGAGGATGGACTGGAAGATGTTTGGGAGACAGAAGCTCAATAATGTGGTATACACTCTTGAAAGACCATACTTGGCCTAATGCAGGTTAGGTTAGTCCTCTGAAGCTTACTACTGGTCACCAGGTTCCCCTACTGCACCAGAGAAGTCAGAGACTGTAACAGAGCGCTCAGGGTGAGCTCAGCTTGTAGACGGTGGTAATCAGTTTCACGTTACCACAGTTAAACCTGGAGTGCTGTGGTCACAGCGATATTTAGCCTATAGTTTCAGTTTCCCCCATAGGAATGTGTATTTTAAAAGTAAACCATCAAACAACCGGGATGGCTTCCAGAGGTGGCCCCTGCTAAACCCAGTGAAGTGGAGTCACATATTACAAACATATGTTTCAAGGCTGAGCAGAGTAGAGTCAGTGAGAAAGGAACCTAGCATGATGCTGCAGCAGTAGAACCTGCGTGACGTTGTAGAAGCAGAACCTGCATGATGCTGCAGCAGCAGAACCTGCATGACACTGCAGCAGTAGAACCTGCATGACACTGCAGCAGTAGAACCTGCATGACGCTGCAGGAGTAGATCCTCGCATGATGCTGCAGGAGTAGACCCTCGCATGATGCTGCAGGAGTAGACCCTCGCATGATGCTGCAGCAGTAGACACCACCTCAAGGAGCAGTGCGAGGGTCAATAGATGACCATGGTGCTAAGATGTCCTGGAACCACATACTGCATTGTCCTTGCCTTCAGTGTCTCCAGGACACGTTTCAGGCCATGTTCCAGGGCCTACATGAAAGGGAAGACAGCCTCTAGATCACTGGTTCTCAACCTTCCTAATGCTGTGGCCCTTTAGTACAGTTCCTCATGTTGTGGTGACCACCAGCCATAAAATTATTTTCATTGCTACTTCATAACTATAATTTTGCTACTGCTATGAATTGTAATGTAAATACCTGTCTTTTCTAATATCTTAGGCAACCCCTGTTAAGAGTTGGTTGAGCCCAAAGGGGTTGCGACCCACAGGTTGAGAAGCACTCACTGATCTAGTCTTCCTGACTCTCTGTGGCTTTAAAAAGGATTTTCTTTCTCTAAAATTTGTTTTGAGATTTATTTCCTTTTAGTTCATGTATATGGTAGTTTTACCTGCATGTATATCTGCATGCCATGTGCACACAATGCCTACCCACCTAGACAATAAGACAGTGTTGATCCCCTGGATTTGGCATTACAGACAGTTGTGAGCTGCCACGTGTATGCTGAGAATCAAACCTGGGTCCTATGGGAGAGTAGTCAGTGCTCTTAAGTGCTGAGCCATCTCCAGCGTTTATTTTTTAAATATGTATTATTTTTATGTGTGTGTCTGTGTCCATGTGATGGTGCTCACAGATGGCACTGAGTCACTTGGTGCCTGAGTTGCAGGCTGGCATGGGTGCTGGGAACTGAACCTGTGTCCTCTGGAAGAGCAGTAAGCACTCCTTACTGCCCTGCCCTCTCTGCAGCTCTTAAACAGGTTTTCATTAACCTCCAAAGGCAGATCTGATAAACTGGATTATGTTAAAGTCCAGCAGTTATCCCATGTCAGACACCCTGGTGGGCACATATGCAGGGTGTGCAGAAAGTTCACAGCAGCAGCAGCGGTGGCTCAAGTCCCAGGCAGTGCTGTATCAGGCACAGTCAGTGACCACAAGCCTGTGTCTGTCCAAGGAGTGGTTGTTCCTCGTGAGCATCATAACTACATGGTATCTGGGAACAGCTGAACTCCAAGTTGTGGGCAAAGTAGGTGAATACCATCAGGTGCTAAAGGAGACTGACCTAGAAAGCTGTCCATGGGTGGAATATGGTGCAGTCTGGGGTCAGGGAGAACAGTAGTCATGAGTAAGAGCGAGAACAGTCCAGCATACTCCCTCAACACCAGGTGGCCTGCTCACCATTGAAAACGGCCTCAGACTTGCTGTTGTATTACGGAGGAGGTGGGGCAGAAGCCCAGCACCTAAACACGAAACCTCAGGTAAGCATGGTGCCACTCACCAGCATTCCGCGTAGAGGAAGGAAGCCACGGATCCGGAATTGGCTGGCCCCTGTGACACTTTTGCTTGTGTACAGCAACATATCTGAGAACTGAGAGATGGAAAGATACGGACAAGGGACAAAGATTCAGTGTCAGTATAGTTAGACTCTCTGAGCCATGGTGTGTTGACCAGATCTACAGAAGTTATTGGAAACTGTTGGGGAAAAAGTTTGTTCCTTTGATCCTTTTTGACCAGATATATGCAGTAGTCACATGAGCTAGCAGAACTGGGGGCCAGTAACCAGTCTCCTCTGGTCTGGCCTAGCTGGTAGAAGCAGCCAGGAGCTCTAGCTGGTGCAGTCAGCTCCTCCCCTGCATGGATCAAGTCTGGGGCACTTGGAAAAGAAACCTGGTAAAGCTGGGTGGTGGTGGCACACACCTTTAATCCCAGCACTTGGGAGGCAGAGGCAGGTGGGCGGATTTCTGTGAGTTCACAGCCAGCCTGGTTTACAGAATGAGTTCCAGGACAGCCAGGGCTACACAGAGAAAGCTTGTCTTGAAACTACCACCATCCCCAAAAGGAAGAAAGAAAGCTGGTAAGATGAGGACACATGGTCAGGTCCCCTGTACCCATGTTTCTGGGCAGCACTGAAGGCCCCTGGCTGCCACGGGGCCACCAGTACATTTCTCTAGCCACGAGGACATCTTTGTGTTGGCCCTGCTTGCCCTCCCAGAATGTGGACTAGGAACAAACAGGCAGCACGGGCAAAGCGGCTGCTTCCTATTGCTCACTCTCGAGAGACTGCCTGAGTTCATCCCAGGGATGGAGCTAGCAGGCAGCGGGCCAACTTTCCTGACAGACTTTACCTGCCGATTCTTCCCAGAGTGGAAATGTAGTTTGGGGCACAGTGGGAAACATACCAGGAAAAACATCCTCTGCTGCAGGCCCTTCTTGGTGAGCTTGTGAAGGCAGCCCTCACGGATGAACTCCTGAAAGACAACCAGGGTTCCTCTGAGCAGGGATGCAAGAGACGTGGTAGTTGGGTCAAAGGTCATGGGAGCCAACAGCAACCTCTAGCTTGCTTGCGTGCACATGCCATAGCATACGTGTGAGGGTCAGAAGACAATTATCAGTACTGGCTCTCTCCTGCCACTTCGTGGGTTATAGGATTAAACCAGGGTGCTAGCCCTACATGTGTACCCCTTCCGGCTGAGCCATCTTGCCAGCCTCTCTGGCTTCTTTAAGTCCTGCTGAGCGGCAGCCCTCTGGGAGAGTCCTCCTACTCTACCCTAGTTACCCACGTCCTATCCTGGTACCAACCTGGTCCCAGTCATCTACCTGCCCTGAGACATGGGAACCAAGAGGTACTCACTAGTGGAGAGACACTGGGAAACGAGGCCACGAAGAGTCCATCTGAGGTCTGCTGTGGGAAAGGCTGGGCAGAGGCAGGTTTGAGAAGAGGACAGTCTCTGCCAACACTGGGTGGCTACAGTTCGCTACCCTGCACTGGAATACTGAATAAAGCCACAAAGGCTCAGAAAGTAAAGAAGCCAAGCATGGTGGCACACACCTTTAATCCCTGTGCTTAGGAGGCAAGGGTATGAGGATCTCTATGAGTTTGTGGCCAGCCTGGGTGACACCGTGTAGCTCCAGGCCAACCAAGTCTATAAAGAAAAGGAGCCAATCTGAACAAAATGACTGAAGCCTGGATGGGCACAGCACCCATACACCAAGGCACACACTTATTGACATAAGATGAAAAACAGCCCTTGTAGAATTTTTCCCTAGGGGACAGGCAGGTGTACCACCCTGTATGTGAACTTCTGTAGTAGTTAGCACTTAGTAGGGCTAGTTACTAAGCTTGCTTACTCTTTGTGTCAACAGTACTGAGTCAAGAGCAAAGGATCTGGTACATAGGCAAGAGACACACCAACTCGTGCAATGGAACTGCAAGTCCAGAAAGAAGCCCATACATCTACGGGGCTTCTTAATTTTCAAGGAGGACCAGACAATTCAACAAATGTGCCAGGGTAGCTGATATGTGTGCAAAGGAATAACACTGGACTAACTGGGCCGGAAGGCTGGGCATGCAGCTCAGCCGGTGCTTGCTCGGCAAGCGGGTTCCATCCCCGCTACCACATAAGCCAAGTGCAGTGGCGCACACCGCAGTCCCCTCATCCAGGAGGTGGAGGCAGCAGGACAGACAGACTAGAAGTTCAGGATCACCCTTAAATACACAGCGAATTTGAGGCCCTATCAAAGGGAAAAAAGATAAGAAAAACTCTTAGAAGAAAAACCTATACTAACTGGGTTAGGACACATCTTCTGGTACATGATACCTAAGGCATGAACAACTAAAGAGGACCTGAGGGTTATTAAAATTAAAAGTTTTAGTATTATAAATGATATAACCAATGAGGGTAAAAAGACAAAACCAGAGAAGGGGAGACAAATCCCTCAGGTATGAGCTGTTGTTTCCCATTTCAAATTCTGAGATAAAATCTCACCATGCAGCCTAAATGGGCCTCAAACTCCACAGCCTGCAGCCCCAGCCCCGAGTGTGGGATTCGGATGTGACCACCATTCCTGCTACTGTGCCATCTTGAGGTATTTCTCCCAGTACTTGTGGGGGGCTCTTCTGTGCTCCCTGCTACCAGAATGGGGGCCGACAACTAATGGGTCTTGGGGTTTCTTTTTGGGACAATGTTTCCAATTGGTGATGATGGCTCCATTAACTGTGAGTATATGCAAAGTCACTGGATTACATACTTTAAAAGGGCAAGTCTTAGGCTACATTAGTAAAATTCAATTAAAGACAACAGGCATAAAATCTTTCCCAGGTATGGCCACTTACCCTTCCAGGAGCAATGAGGTTTTCTACACCAACCAGGTCCTGCTGTAGCTCCGTCAGCTTCTGGAGGTTTTCTAGCCGGGTGAGGCTGTGCTGGAGCTTGGTGGTCACTTCTGTGATGGCCTTCAGTGCCTCTGTGTGGAGAGGTCCCCCAGTTCAAACTCTGAACAAGACCCCCCTGCCAATCTCTGCCTTGTGGAAGAGCCAGTATTTTCTAGGGTGGCTTTAGCTGGAGGCACTGCAGACTCCTTGCAGGGCTCTGGCCCACTGGCACAAGCTCCTGTCCAAGTACAGTCCCTGCAGAACCCAAGGGGGTCAGGGATCACCAGCCAACGCTATGGCTTGGTGGGAAGGGGGCAGGCTCGGGAAGCAGTGCAAAGCACTGTTAGTTCTTGAAGGAGATCCTTCAATGTCTGAAGTAACTTACTTCTTTCTGGTAACAGATGCTCACCTGAAGCAAATGTAAGACGTCAATTAACAGGAAGAAGTTCACTAAGATGAACGTGAACTTGACACCAGCCCTGAGTAGGCGACACTGGCTGGAAACAGTTGCTCACCTAGTCCTGCCCTCTGCTGTCCCTAGCGCAGCGACCTCTTATCTGCCAGAACCACTAATGGGAACTGTTCTCATCTCTTTTAGAAGAAATTTTATTTTTTTGTGTATATGTGTGTGTGTGTGGTTGTACATGACTGTGTATACACCCGACTGCAGAAACCCTTAGAGTGTAGACAAGAGCACTGGATCCCTTGGAGCTGGAGTTACAGGAGACTGTTAGCCTCCAGACATGGATGCTGGGAACCAAACCTGGGTCCTCTGCAAGAGCAGTGAGTGCTCTTAAGCACAGAGCCATTTCTCCAGCTACCAGGACCCTCTTCCTGCCCGAATGTAGTGCCTCACTTGTGGATCCCCCTCCGTGAGCATCTGACAAGGTCTGCAGCCCTGACTCACACCGCCTTATCCTCAGGCCCACCCTGACAGGGACTTCATGGAACCAAGGACAGCTAGTGTTCTTTATAGGGTGCTTGTGGCTTTCAGAAGCACAAGCCAACGAAGAGAGGAACACACCCGGAATTCATCATCCTTGACAAATCATAAGCATATCCTTCTATAACTGCTCTGCAGACAGCATTGACGACATCAGGGAGAGCCTGAGCAATGTGACCACAGCCTCATACGAGCCATGGTAGCTGCTCTCTGCAGACTCTGGGCATCTGCATCGCCTTGTTCTGCCTCTGCAAGCCTGGGGGCTGGAGAGATAGGTCAATGGTTGGTAGCACTGACTCCTCATATAGAGAGGACCCAGGTTCATTTCCCACACCCACATGGCATCTCATAAGCCATCTGTAACTCCGGCTGCTGAGGACTTCAGTGACTCTGCTACCTGGAATTCCAGTGACCCTCCTGCCTGTATTTCAGGCATCCTCCTGCCTGGGCTCCAGTGACCCTCTTTCCTGGATTCCATGGATCCTCCTGCATGGACTTCAATCATCCTTCTGCCTCAACCTTCCAAGTAGCTAGGATTACATTATATCCATGGGCCACCACTCCCAACTAATTATATTTTAATGACAATTTCAGTAATTTATAGGCAGAATCTTCTTGTATTAAACTGATGCTATAACTAAAATTTCTGTTTGTAAATGAATAAGATTTAGACTTTATTCTTTTGTCCCTTTAACAAATAGAAAATTATGATTCACGTAAGTCAGAAACTTCCAACAGGCTGCTTGGCTGAAACATTTGCTAAGTTTTAGAGTCAAGTCTTCCAGGCCAGAAACACCCACATAAAGAGGTCATTCTAGGATATGCCCCATCCCCCAGTGCCCTCGTGTGAGAGACCTTGACAGCAGGAGGCCACCTTGGTTACAGTACCCCACTCCACGGAAGGTAGTCAGGGCTGAGCAAGATTCAGCCTGGAACCTGCTTCTCTGAAGCAGCTGGGCAGAGGCAAAGGCCAACAGCCAGCTGTGAGCGCTGGGGCTGGCAGCCACTCCAGGCAGAGCCAGTGGAGTCTAACACTGCGCATGCCGCCCTTGGAGTGGCAAGGCCTCACTCACCATGGCAGTCGGCATAGTCTTGGTGCCCAGGGGTGTGGTGAGCACACAGGCGGCTCAGCAGCAGGCGGTAGTGCACCAGTCTCTGCACCGGCTTCAGCAGGAAGGTGTTGAGAGGCAGGTAGCAGACCTTCTGGAGCTCAAACTCTTTGTAGGCGGCCTCCAGCTTCTTGCAGTGTTTTGTGGCCTTTTCCAGTTCTGTTAGGACCTCGTCGTGTCTTTGGAAGTAGCTGGTAAACTCCTATGAAGACACCAAAGGACAACACTTAGGTAGGACGGTGACGTTCCAGCAGCTCCTCCGCCTGTGCGGAGCCCCGGTTTGTGGGCTGGGGATGCTGGAAATGCTGACAGGGTGTAACAGGGATGCACAGTGTGGTAGGTACAAGCCAGAGTTTCTCTGTCTCCACAGACTTCATCTCCCCATTTTAGACTCTTTCCCAGTGTGTACCTCATTCCATTCCCAGGGGTCAGGGCTCCTACGCAGCAGCTGGTCCTCACCATGACTACTGCTGACTAATCCCTCCCTATCTTTCCTCCATTTATGGATAAAGAATGATTCTCAGAGGCTAGGAGAACCAGAGTTCACCTTATGAGACACACTGAGTACCGGGCAAGAACGAAACCCCATTTGAGCTCTGCCTAGGTTCAGTGCTGACTGGGTTACTGGAGAGCGGGAGCGACCATGTTTTGGGAAACTGCCCTGAGAACTATTCTAAAGGAATGCTGTGCGGAGGGGCAGGATACTGGAAAGGCAGCAATGGTCGGAGGGGATTCTGTTTTAGGCACTGTGTCTGGGGAGAATTGTGTACTGGATAAAAACATGGTTCTAGGAGAACCCTGTTGAGGGCAGTGCTATACTGAAAATGCATGTATTGAGGCTCACTTCTCTAAAAAATTACTGCTCTGAGGGCGGCTGCTTTCATGGGAGCCTGATTCAGAGGATTCTGTCCCGAGGGTAAGTGTGTTAGAGAAATATATTCTGAATAAAACCTGATTCTGAGGGGCATTGTTTGGTTGGTAAGCTCTCTAGGGAAATGTTTTGGAAGAATGATATTCCCAGAGGAACCTGCTCTGGGGGAAACACGGCTTTAAGAAATTATATTGAGTAGCCAGGCAGTGGTGGCACATACCTCTAATCCCAGCACTTGGGAGACAGAGGCAGGTGGATCTCTGAGTTCAATGCCAGCCTGGTCTACAAAGTGAGTTCTAGGACAGCCAGTTACACAGAGAAACCCTGTGTCAAAAACCCGAAAACCAACCAACCAAACAAACAAAAAAAGTGAAAAAGAAAGAAATTATGTTAAGAGAAGTACGGTTCTGGGGAAAGGTGTTCTGAAGGGAACCCTGCTGTGGGGACCCCATTCAGAGCGAAAAGCCGCAAACAGGAAATCCTACTCTGAAGGAACTTATTTCTGAGGCATGATGTTCTGAGGGAGGGAAAAAGATAATTGTATTGAGGGGAATGCTATTCTGAGGAGACCCCCTTTCCTGGGGAAAGCCTTATCCTTCTTCCCGACCCTGGCTCTTCCTGCCTCTACTTCCCAAGTTCTGGGATTAAGGGTGTAGACCACCATGCCCTCTCAGAAGGGGGCACCATATCCACCGGAACTGGAGTCACAGGTGGTTGTGAGACACGATGTGGGTGCTGGGAACCCAGCCCAGGTTCTCTGCAGGTACTACGAGAACTCTGACCACTGAGCTGTCTCTCTGGCCTGGGATGTCCTGAGAGCGCTGCATTGGCAGAACACTGTACTGGGGGACTCTAAATTCTGAGAACAGCATTCTGAGAGGAAACACAGGGGTCCGCCCTTCTAGAAGAACACTGTTCTATGGAACTCTGTTCTGAGGGGAACCATGTTTAGAAAACAGCTGTTCTGAGGTGGTAAGGCCACTCGAGGGAAATACTATTTTGGGGAAAGACATTCTGAAGGGAGACCTAAGGAGAGGTGGTTCTGTATTGAGCAAGCCCCTCCTGAAACCATGTTCTGAGGAGAGTTGCTTCTGAGGAAAATGTTTTCTTTTCTCTGAGAGGCCTTTGTTTTAAGCACATCTTCGTTGGTAAAATCTTGTTCTGGGGACTTTGTTTTGAGGGGACCCTTGCTAGGAATTATACTCTGAAGGAACCCTGCTCTAAGAACGTCTGTTCTTAGGCTCTTGTGAGTCTTAGTATTTTAAGGGAACCATGTTCTGAGGAGAGCCCCGTTCTGAAGGAAACCCCTTCTGGGAAATCCCTGAGACAGGCTGTGTGTTTACTGGGATACTGTTCTGAGGAACACAGTCAAGACAACACTGCTATTGTTGTTTAGGGAACAGTTTTGAAAAGAATTTTAGTCTTCAGAGAGTCCTGTCCAGAGAGGAGCGTTTGGGCAACAAGAACCCTCTCCTGGGAGGGGGAGGGAGAGTGGGGGAGTGGGAGGGAAATGGGAGGTGGAAATTTTTAATAAATAAATTTAAAAAACAAACAAAAAAAAGAATCCTCTCCTGAGGGGGCCCTGCTGTGGAGAACAGTAGAAGGGTAAGATGAGCTTGTTCTTGGGAAGGCTGCTGTGGTGGAGACACTGTTCCAAGAACAATAGACATGTTTACATCACAGCTTTTACTCCAAGCCTGCAGTTCCCACACAAACCCGTCATACCACACCTTTAACTGACGCATGTTCCTGAGGAGGATGTCCCCAATTCGTTGATCTTCACCTTTTAAATGGGCACTGGAGGGCCCTTCCCTGGATTAAAGGAACAAGAAGGTTCATAAGTCCCATGAAAGCTTATGGGAAATCCCGTGATTTCACGGGTAACAAGTTACGGTAGTCATAGCCCTTTCCCTCTGACACAGGGTCTGACTGTGTGGCTGGAGCTGGCCCCACGTGTGATTCTCCTGTCTCTGTCTCTTTGTTGCTGGCTTTATAGGATGCGTCACTACACCCAGCAGTCAGTCATGAATGATGAGGAATTTCCAGGTGGAAAGAACTCGACAGCAACAATGACTGTATTTCTCTAAATACGATGGTAACCAGGTGAAAACAGATTCTTTTTAACTTGCTCCTCTAGTCCCCTTTCTGGAATAGGATAGATAAAATGCATTGTTATTAAAGTTGATTCTAGCTTGCCCAATAGGATTTTGAAATACACGTCAGTGAAATAATGGTTGTTCTGAATTAGCTTCTGAAGGAGGGACTTCCTGAGGCAAGTGCTGGTGTCAAGGGTGGGTGCTCCCCAGGGAGAGTTCGGGACTCAGGGGCTGCTGGTCCAGGCCCCCAGCCAAGGAGCCAGCAGTGTGGGAGCCATCCAGGTGGAGGCTTCAGAAGGTGGGGGTCTCCTGTGGAGGGAGGCAAGGAAATAGCACCATCTGCTGTACAGTGCGGTTACCAGAGAGCCAGCCTCTGCTCCACCTCGTGCAGGAAGCCTCGATGGAACTCGTAGATGGGATCGATGTTGGAGAAGAGCAGGGTCATCAGGGCGGCAGGCATGGCATCCTCCTTGATCACCAGACTTCGGAACCACTATGGGAGGGAGGAGTTTGGCCTGGTGAGAGGCTCAGCTGAGGGCTGTGACTTCATGACACCAAGCAAAGCTCCTCCAGTTTATAAGAGCTTAAACCAGCGTTCCATGTTCCCTCTTTATTGACTGTATAATTTCCAAATACAAACAAACCAATTCTAGGTCAGAGCTTTCAGACAGATACATTCTTAGCCTTACAGCGTCACGAAAACTGAAGACATCAGATTTTAACATGACTTAGACATCGTGCTGGAAGGCAAATACATCCAACAGAATTTACATAAGTGGGTCTCAAGACTGCCAAAGATACTTCTCAGGGTGGCGCCTCTGTGATTATATATAAAGCATATTAAAATAAAAAATGATCAAGAACTAAAGTTCCATACCACAGTAATAACTTCTAAATCTTTCACATGTGTTCGTTCTGTAGCGAGAATCTCCTTGGCTATGAAATAGGCCTTGTCTTCTGGCAGGTGCTGAAAGAGGCAGAGGGAAGCGTGAGCACACTTCTGGGGGACATGTTACCTTTTCACATGCAGGGAGAGCCCGAGGTTTGTAACACATTATGCTCAAGCCAACAACATTTTAGAAACTCCTGCCATAATTCCTAGAGGGATTTACTGTAAAAGAAAGGTTGGTTTTATTGGTGCATGTGTATGCCTGAATGTATGTTTGTGTACTGCGTGTGTACAAGTTCCTGCAGAGGCTGGAAGGGGCCACTGGATTTTGGTTACAAGTGATTGAGAGCCACCTGATTGTAGGTGCTGGAAACTGAATCTGGGTCCTCTGTAAAATCAGCAAGGACTCTTAACTGCAGAGTCATCTCGCTAGCCTGGAGATCTGCTTGTAAGCAAACACGTCCAATTGAGCCCAGCTACATTTCTCTCAACACATCGTCCTCATTATATCACTATACATCATTCCTTAGAAAAAATAATTGCTATTCAAATATCAATATATGTAAACAGAACTGAAGCTTACTATTGGTTTTGTGGTGAAACTGTTCCTTTATCACTGCCATTGATGAAACTGGTTAAAAGATAAGGAACCATGAGTGTATGTTTAAACATGTATGTATGTGAGATTAAGGGCTGGAGAGATGGCATAGTGGTTAAGAGCTCTGACTGCTCTTCCAGAGGAACGGGTTCAAATCCCAGCACTCACATGATGGCAGACAACCACCTATGACTCCAGTCCCAGGAGACACCTAGTGGCCTCTCTGGGCACTGCATGCACATGGTACACAGATACATGCCACAAACATATAATAAAAATAAGAACATATGTATGTGATTAAAATAATTAAACTTGGGCTGGAGATAAGGCTCAGCATAAAAAATTTAAAAAAATAAAATAATTAAACTTACCTCATAAAAGTAACAAAAACCTCCCAGTGTCTATTCTGAGTGCGCCTATGACAAAGCTCTGAGCTGGCTGGCACACTTCCTGCGTGCGGAAGAGGACCCTAGGTCCACCTCCAGGCTCAGCTTTCAGCAGCTCCCCTTATTCTTGCTAGAACGGGACCCAAGGTGAACATTTCTAGGGAGTTCGTGAATCTCCATCAGGGCTCTGTCTAATGTGCAAACACAACACTCAAGTCAACGAGGGGCTACAAATCACGGCAGAACAGGGTCATGGAGAGCACAGGGCGGAAAGTGCTGGAGGCTGCAAAGAATGTGATCAGGCCACAGATTCACATGGAATGGGTGGAGCACCCGGGCCAGCAGACAGGACAAATGTCAAAGCATAGAAAGTGATGTGGGATAAGAAAGAGGGGATGAAAGAAAGTCATCTGGCCTCTGCGGTTCCGGAGTGTTGGGGGTCAGTGTGTGTGCACTCTGATATGTGTGCGTGCAGGATGCAAGCTGACCTGGAGGGACAGACGGGAGTCTCAAGAGGCCTCTGCACAAGTCCAGTGAGATGGTGTTGGTGCGAATGTGATGTGTGACTGACAGGCACAGCAAGAACGACTGCAACAAATTCTGGCTCAAGTCAAGGGAAAGATCAGCAGTCACCACCAGAGTGGGGAGAGGTTGAGGCAGTTCTGGGAGGAAGAACAGACTAAATTTGCACCAGGATAGCCTGCGATATGCTTCCCAAGCTGCATAAGGAGAAGCAAGGGGCCAAGGGGGCCCGTGTTTAGGGATCACATCTTTTTTGTGCGCCTGATGTAGTTCAACATAGGCTGCAATATTCTCTCACGGCCCCTGGAATAAAGGAGTAATGGCGGTGTGTGTGCTCATCTTATGTGTCCTGGAGCCCATGGAACACAGTGCCTTCTACCATCACAGACACACACCAGGGGCACTGCCAACATCCTGCAGAGCCAAGTCCTGCCATCCTCTCCCTGGGAGTCATGTTCAACATCTCCATCAGCTCTTCTCAAATGGCTGGGAGCAACGTCATAGCCTGGTTCCCTGCTTCCACCCCTTGGTATCTTCATGTTGTTCCTGGAGTGTGGTCTTTCTCTCCCAGAACAGCTCACTTAGTTTTACAACCTTCCACAATGGTTTTTTTTTTTATTCTGTGTCATAAAACTATTTTTTTTAATTCTAATCCAATGGCATCTTTAAAAAGAGTCTCATCTCTCCCTGGTTTGGTATACGTATGTCATGTGTCATGAGCTTTCAGCAGTGAGAGCTGGGTTACTCCAGCCTTCCCCACAGCAGGACAGAGGTTCTGCTTGCTAGTTTTGTGTAATTCTGGCCTTGGCCTGGGACAAACATGTCAGGGAAGATGACCTCTTCATGGCAATTACCTTTGTCTGAAACCCTAACTGTGCATGTGCTATAGAAACCAGGTCCAAAAAAAAGAAAGAAACCAGGTCCAGAGCCCCAAACCAGCTCCTCACTGTGTGAAGAAAACCTGCCAGAGCACAGTCCCAAGAGCGTCAATGGAAACTCTCTGTGTAGGTGCCACTGATGGCGACAAGCCACCAACTGCCCTGCCCCTGTTCTAGAATGACCTAATCAAACCCAAGCAAGCTGACCTGCTGGCCAGAGACAGATGGGGACAGTATCATCCGCCCATCTTCGCCATCTGCCACCACAGGATAGCACCATTTCTCAGACCCACACAAGCACAAAGAAAAATGCTTCTGCCATCTTTTAGCAATCTTGCCTTCTGAATACTGCTGATTTTCACCAGCTTCTATTAAAAAGGAAGAAAAAAACTGCCCTAAGTGAGGCCAGAGAAACAGCTCAGTGTTAAGAGCACTGGCTGTTCTTCCAGAGGCCTTGGGTTCAATTCCCAGCCTCTACATGGTGGCTCACAACCACTATAACTTCATTTCCTGGGGATCGGATGCTCTTTCTTTGCCTCTGTGGTCACTGCATGCATGTGGTACACACACATACATACAAAAGAAACACTCATATACATAAAATACAATAAAAAGTGTCAAGTATAAGGCAGTGGAACAAAGGGGAAGGCTGGCACCTGCTCCCACCAGCGGGCGTGGAGGGCCATCCATTCCTTATTCCTCACACGTTGAGCAGCCAGATAAAAGTTCGACCAGGCCTGGGCATAGATGCATCTCTAACTCATGCCCATATGTACAACCAAAAGGAACAGACGCTGCCCAGGGTGAGTCTTCAAGACTGTCAACAGTGGCTTTTGTTTTTTGTTCGGAAGAGTAGGAGACTCTGGTGGAAAGCTACCTTCAGGTCAGACTCTCCAGCTACTTCTGTGGGTCTGTGATGGACCTGGCAGTCTGTGCCCCCTGGGAGCTTAGCTCTGCTTGATTCTAGCTTTATTAGGTCGACTTAGATATTCGGGATTGTACAGTTGCCAGACCAGAGCTGAATCTCAAGGGGCTGTTGCCGATCTACCTCCATCTTTGGTTAAGCAGCTACCACCTCCTGGCAGGCATGTATCAGTGAAGGCTAGAGGTGACCTTAACCCACAGGGCCTGGGAAGGGTGTTGCTTCCAGGTTGTATCATGATGACCAGGCACCTTCTCTTAGGACTACACACTGTGAGCTCAACCATCTCAGATGAAGAATCAAATAGCTTTTTTGTTTTGTTTTGATAATGTGGTAACGTTAACATCCAGTGTTAAAAACAGTTTCCTCAACCCACATTTTTTGTACCAAGGAAATGATGAAATAGATTATTAGGTTTCCAAAATAAATAATAATGGCCATAAGACAACTGTGTTCATGCCAAGCACAAAGTGGCCAATGAAGTTCAAGCGATCTCACCACAGGTTGATCCTAGTCCTGCGAGTAGGGCCACCTCTTGCCTGCAGGCCTCCAGGACAGCCACCTAGCACCCATCTCCCTCATCCCTTCAAAGGGCTTCTCCCAGGCAAGGTGGGGTCCCAGAGGATCCCTGGGCACAGAGAAGGGAGTGGTCTGCTTCACAGCGTGTGGAAATGGGTCTTGCCCTCCCTGTGAAGGCGTCTCAAATGTCCCACGGGCCTCGCTACTCTCTGCACAATTAGCCTAAAATCTTGCTATTGTTTGGATTTGGACTGTTCCTGAAAGGCCGACAGGTTGAAATACTTAGTCTCCTATTTGGCAATATGGGAAAGTGGTGAACTTCAGGTGGGACCCAGTGAGAGTTTTTGGGCCACTGGGGGCAGGAAAGTCCCCAGAGGGGCTAGTGGGGCTGAGGTCCTGCTTCTCTTTCATGTCCCGGCCATGAAACAAATGGCTGTTTCACAAGCTCCCATCAAGTCAGCTTCTCTTGGGCCCAGACAGCAGGGCAGCAGACCAGGGGCTAAAACCACCCACACTGTGAGACAAAATAAAATTTGTGTCTTCATAATCGGTCTGTCTCGGGTGTTCCCGTTACAGTGACAGACAGCAAAGACAAACAGAGAACACAGGTGCTACAAGGATGGCAATTTCCT
Source organism: Ellobius talpinus (assembly GCA_001685095.1). Taxonomy (NCBI): domain Eukaryota; kingdom Metazoa; phylum Chordata; class Mammalia; order Rodentia; family Cricetidae; genus Ellobius; species Ellobius talpinus. The sequence continues at coordinate 16,288 of LOJH01000375.1, read as the reverse complement.
GCGATGGTGCTGGAGACAACTCCAGGTTGGCTACCTTAAGGCAAACTAGTTGTCCCTGGCACCTATGAGTAAGTGGGATTTTCTGCTTGCTCGTTCTCTGCTGGATATTCAAAACGTGCCCTCACTACAGAGACCTATAGGAACCCCATGTCATGTGACAAAGCCCAGGATCCCCCACCTCAGGCACTATCTCTAACGTTGGCCAGGTCCCTTTATCATCCAGGAAGTCTCTGATATGAGAACTTCTTGAGCCCCAACCAACCTTTCTTGCAATGGGATCTCCAAGTTACTCACCTATAAGGAAGGAGAAAGGAAGGAACGGGTAGGAGCAAAACAAAAGGGGAGAGGCAGTGACCCCCTGCAGGGAAATAGCTTGCCTCTTTCCCACTCATCTTCGGGATCCAGCCTAACACTCGGAACCATGGATGCCAAAACGGCCTGTTACCCAAACAAGGGAAAGTGTGTTTACATGGAGCTTTGACTTCTAAGAATAACAGTGTCTCAGAAAGGGATTCTGTTGATGTTCTGCCCTGGGCTTATGGAGTGTGAGCATCTTTTCCTGGCCACCCCGGGGCTCCCTGGTTAAGGTTTGCATCCATCGGCACCGTCAGTCTCGAGAGTGGCCCACCTTGTGTTTCTGCTCTTCTTGGTTGTCCATCCTGGCTGTACTGAGGACAGGGCTGAGAACAGGGGACGGACCCTGCTCAGCTGTGCTCAGAGAGGCCTGAAGCTCAGGGCTCAGCCTCAGCTGGCTCTTCGGGCTGGAGGGAGGAGGCTGAGGACTATCCACAGAAAAGCCTAGAAACGAATGAAGTAGGGTGGAGCAAACATGAGAACAGCTGTGAGGTCGGCCTCCCTCGCAGTAGCCTGCAAACCTTATGCTGCAATAGCTTTTATGGAAAATGTGCATGGTCTGTCACCTGCGCTCCTAGACACAACGGCCAAGGAAACGTGGTGATGACCATTCTGCCCAGGATCAGAGACCAGCACGTGGTGTGACGACTTCTGGCCCCGAGCTGTGTTTCTCGGGGCTTCTTTCTGGGTCAATCAAACACCACAGGTCTGTGAAGGGAAGGCTCTGTGGAGGCCAAGGATGGCAGAGGCACGTGCATCACATGCTCCTTGCCTGACAGGCGCACCGAGATTTTTGCCCGTGTCACTGCCGAGTCATTAAAAAGCTGAGTACATAAAGCTGCTCATTTCGCAATTCCATCTTCCCTGACCTTTTCACTAACGAGTGTTTTCTTCTTTCTGTTAGTTTCTCATACCAAAATAAGACTAGTACTTAACTCCTCTCCTTATTAAAACAGTATTTGCTATTGAATAGCCTAGAATTTCAGCCAACTTCCTAGGAGGTCAATGATGAAGCATAATTCAACTGACAATTTATAATACTGAAATTTCCTTAGGAAGCAGAGGCAGGATGATCATGAATTTAAGGCCAGCCTGGGCAACAAAGTAACATTCTGTCACACATATAAAAAAAAAAGAAAATTCCCTAACTTCTTGTCGAAGGGTTCTCCTATTTTTCTATGGGAAATCAACAATTATTAAATACCAAATTTTAGAGATACATTTAAATGTACCTCCTTACCCTCTTGCTTCCATATCCTGAATGCCTGGATGACAGACACACAGCACCATAACTTCAAATGGTATTGTTCAGGAGAAATTCAAATGCTATTAGAAACTCCGGACATTTTTCCTAAGTATGATTATTAAGTGCCCGCGTCCCCTGGTTCCAGGGATGCCACAGTACCTGGCCTCCTCTCTCCACCCCTTTCAAAGGAAGATCCTCATCGTCTGCAGTGACCAGTTTCAAAGATTAAACCTTGATTATTGAACTTAAAGCTCCTAAATGAGAACAGGTAGCACGGACGAGCACAAGCCCTGGACAGGGCAGCCTGTGGTGTGGCAAGCTGGAGCAGAGGAGGTCCTGATTTTCACATTGACAAAGTCAGAGGCCTGCAAGGACCTCGCCTGCTGCCGGGAGTTTGAAAGCTCTGGCAGCGTTCTGATAGAGCTCTGCTCGGAAATGTTTGACAGGTCATAGCTGAAGGCAGGAGAAAGCATTTATTAACATAGAAAACCTAGACAATGTTACTATATGAAAGTTTAACAATCAGTTTATTAAAATTTGCTTTATTACATATTTAAACATGCTAAACAACATTAGTGATAAAAAGTTATATCTGCCACCACATTTCAATCAAAGTAGAACCGACCTCCCCATGCTGCCCTCAACTGTGGGCTATTCCCTGTGTGGAGCACATCCCAAAGATGTACCAGTTAAAGTTTATGCTTCAAAATCTTTGTTGCTGGTAAGTCAGAACTGCATGAGGTCCTTTTATGAAATTAAAATTCAGAGAAAATCTAGAAGCTATGACTAATTTACACTTTATACTGTTTTAAATATAATAGTTGTGATGCTTTACATTCAATTATAAAAAGAAAATCAAAGACCACCACCATTTTAAGCCAAGAGGTGGTGGTGCATACCTTTAATCCCAGCACTTGGGAAGTAGAGGCAGGAGGATCTCTGAGTTCGAGGCCAGTCTGAACTACAGAGTGAGTTCCAGGACAGTTAGGGCTACACAGAGAAACCCTGTCTCAAAACAAAACAATCCCCCCCCAAAAAAAACCAACAAGAAAAGGATAACTAGGCTACAATCCACAGTCCCTGAGAAGCCAGGTAACAAGGAGGACCCTAAGAGAGATATGCATGGATGCCCTGGAAAGGGGAAATAGATAAGATCTCATGAATAAATTGGGAATGCAAGGGGGGAAGGGGAGAGGAGAACAGGAGAGAATGGGATGGTTGAGTTGGGAGAGGGACAGAAAGCGAGAGCAAGGAAAGAGATATCTTAATAGAGGGAGCCATTATGGGTTTAGGGAGGAATCTGGTGCTACGGAAACTCCCAGGAATCCACAAAGATGACCCCAGCTAAGACTCCTAGCAATAGTGGAGGGTACCTGAACTGGTCTTCCCCTGTAATCAGATAGATAACCACCCTAATTGTCATCATAGCACCTTCATCCAGTAACTGATGGAAGCAGGTGCAGAAATCCACAGCTAAGCACTGGGCCGAGCTCCCAGAGTCCAGTTGAAAAGAGGGAGGAGTGATAATATGAGAAACGGTTCAAGACCATGATAAGAAAACCCACAGAGACAGCTCACCTGAGCTAGTGGAAGCTCACTGACTCTGGACTAAAAGCTGGGGAACCTGCATAGGACCAAACTAGGTCCTCTGAATGTGAGTAACAGTTCTGTGGCTTAGGCAGCTTGTAGGGCCCCTGGTAGTGGGACCAGGATTTATCCCTAGTGCATGAACTGGCTTTTTGGAGCCCATTCCTTATGGAGGGACACCTTGCTCAGCTTCCATTTTGGGGTGGTGGGGGTGGGCTTGATCCTACTGCAACTTGACTTGATATGTCAGACTTCATTGACTCCCCATGGGAAGCCTCACCGTTTCTGAGGAGTGGATGGGAGCTGGGTGGGGGGGAAATGGGAGGAGAGGAGGGAGGGGGAACCGTGGTTGGCATGTAAAAACTTTTTAAAAGTTAAAAAAACCTTTTAAGTAAAAAAAATTAAAAAAAACTAAACAACAACAAAAATGAAAACCCCCCAAAACAAGAGACCACCACTTTTCCCATGTCTCTAATGTTCCTCATAGCATCACACTTGAACATATTAACTCTAGAAAAAGTTCTAGAGGACAATTACCAAAAAGTTCCTGGACTACAGAGCAATATAGAGCATGGCCAGCCTACAATCCTAACAATTATAAGCCAGCTGGGCTCCACAGCAAACTCCATCTCAAAACAAAACACACTCCCCGCCTCACAGAACAAATCCAAAACCAGACAAAACAAAATGGGCTACCATAAAGGCTGGAAGGATGGTTCGGTGGTTAAGAGCATTTGCTCCTGTTCCAGAGGACCCAGGCTTGGTTCCCAGCACCCATATGGTAGGTCACAACTGTCTGTAACACCAGCTCCAGTGGATCTGATGCCCTATTCTGACCCCTGTAGGCACCATGCATGCCTGTAGGGCATAGATATACACTCAGGCAAAACATTCATAAACATAAAATAAAAATTAATCTTTTTAAAAAGATTGTCACAAAATTGGACATTTTTAGTAGCAGGAGGCACAGAACATGCAGAATGGTATGCTTTAGGCACCATCAAATGATACACTTCTGGGATGCTGGTAGGGTCAGCAAATAATGTGCAGCCAATGTGATGGAAACAGCTATGAAGGCAGGAGACGCAACTGCCAACAACCGGCCTTTTAGTAAGCACCCTATAAAGAGGGGAGACTCCACTTTGGGATAGATTAGGGTTAGTGTAAACTACTTTTGGTTTTATGGCAGTTAAAAATCACTTGATATTATCACTGTACATATTTGATATATTATAAAAGTTATCAACTCAAAATTTAGTGAATAATCCATAAGGTACCCTGAAACATTTTTTTTACAGTTAAACTTGCGAGAGAAAAATTTCTAAATTATTCTTAAAATTATACAAATAAAGACCACCAAGGTGTTAAATAATCCGGATCTGGGACTCAGTAGAATACTTCTTCAGCACTTGCAAGGTCCTCAATTTGACCCCCAGCAAACATACACACACACACTCCACCACTGCCACTACTCTACCAAAAACTATGAGGAAATGTTTTGTCAAGTACCTGGCAATAAACATGACGCTTGTCTAAATGTGAGTGTGGTCTTCTGAGCTCCGGCAGCACAGCGGTGTCTGTCCCTGCAACGCTTTCAGCTGGAGCCACCATTGTACATACCATGTGCGTGTGCACGCCCGTGTGTGTGTGTGTGTGTGTGTGTGTGCGCGCGCGCACGTGCGTGTGTGAATGTTGAAGGGTGGCTAGCCAGGATGCTTTCCGGAAGTGACAAAGACAGCATGAAGTCAGCGCCATTCAGGTTCTGCGACTCAGTGTTCCCTGACATGAAAGACAATTGGCCTAACAGTTCTTCCACTGAAAGCCCTCTCATCATTACTGACACACACTTTCGTTTTGTTTTGTAGACAGGCTCCATATGTAGCTCAGGCTGCCCTTCAAACTCCCTGATCTTCCTGCTTCTACTTCCTGAGTACTGGAATTAAAGGTGTAAAAAGAATGCATGGCTGAAGTGGTCTTAAGAATAGTTTTACGTGCTACATAATGTTTTATGGTAACTGACATTTCACCACAGAGTCATCTTAAGTATCTGCAGAAACACTGAAGGTCCTCTCATGGGCAGCAGCGAGAGTGAATCAGTATTGTGCTGAGCCACGGAATCACTCATACCCCTGGGGCTCTTGATGCATATGCCCACGTTCAGAGAACACTCAACCCTCCTGCTGTCGTGTGAAGGACCAACATTTTTAGCTGCAGAGAAGGGATTCTTCAGTTCCAAAACAGTATAAAGAGCAGCTCTGAACTCTACATCTCTGTGGGGACAGATCCCACGGTCCACTGGGAGACACTGCTGCACAGGCTGGAGGTAGAGGTGTCACTGAACATTCTCTCAGAGTTACAAACTTGCTGTCACAGGGCACTTAACACTTACTTCAAACTGTCAGCAGTCAGCCTTTCTGGCAGGTGGTTTATCTCCTAAGACTTCTCAAAATACACCTGATGATTTTTGAAATGTTATTTACCTTCACTTTTCCTTCAAGACAATTGCTTTTGTTCATCTAACTAGAGATGGAAGATGATGAAAAAGGACTTCACATTTAGAGAGAAAAGAAAATGTACTTTTATTTCATACCTTTAAGTTCTTTTTAAGAACTCTTTAACAGTCTTGAACATATTTGGCTCACAGCACAGCATCAGATCCTATTCAGCAAAACTTAAGGTCAAGTTGAAGGTTAACTTGAGTCTAAGAGGCACAAGGGAGAGAAACTATGGCTTGAATGGTAGACTGTCAGTTTCAGAAAGAAGGAACCCCCCACCCACCCCAATTGACTGCATGATGAAAACAGGTAAATGGGCATTTGATGAGTTTGCAAACACTGTTTCTGGCTTTGCTACCAGGCGAGTGTCATGATTCACTTTTACAAACAGAATCTGGTTAAAAACAAGCGGAAAGTGGCAGAATTGTTAACAGTGCCCCCACCTTGGTGAGGAAATAATGAAGACAAGGACTTTCTTCCCAATGGTCACTGTGCTTTCATGAGTCAACAGGGCTCAGAGAAAACTAGTGTCTTAGCCCCACCAGAGCCAGCAGCCCTTTGCTGCCTTCAGCACTGCCCCAGCAGCCTTCTCAGAACCACACCAGGACGTGGAAGCCACCATCAACTGCCAAATCAACCTGGAACAGCTCCAGTGTCCACCTATCCTGTATTAGCACTGTCACAGTGATGGTGTGTGGCTCTGAACTTTGTTCACCAGAATGTCACAAGAGAAAATGATAAAGCTGCAAAAACCATTGAGGTAGCTGGATCTTCCTTCAGGCTGTCAAGAAATCAGACTGAAGCAACTGAGACAGTGGGCTGAAGGTGTGTTCCACCTGGGAAGAAGGGGGTTTTATTACTAGAGCTGGACAAACTTCCACGGACAAAAGACAAGCACACTTGTGTGACTTCAGTGAGACTCATTACCTGAGTAAGTAAGTTCCAACAAAGAACTGGTGATCCCATGGCCAACAAAGTCAGAGTTCCCCAACATGACCTGGTAGAATGTCCTGGCAAGTGCAGCAGTGAGAGCCGAGCCTGAGGCGGACTCTCCTGTAGCTCATGTCAGGCAATTTCATGCTTGTTGGGGCTTAACACTGCACAGAACAGCAACTTAAGTTCTTTAATTACAGAGAGGAGGGAGGAGGAGGGGAAGATAGAGGGGAGGGAGGAGGAGGGGAAGGGGGAGAAGAGGCACAGCACTGCCAGGTTATGTGGTTTACTACTGTACATAGACTTTGATAGTTTTGTTTTAGTGGAACGATTATTGGGTGGGGGAAGGGTATAGCTTACTGGCAGAGCATTTATCTAACATGCATGATCAGATCTTGAGTTTTAGTTCCAGGACTACAACAGAAAAAAAAAAAACCCTCCAGATCCAAAAACATACTTTTGCCTAAAACCTTTAGAACCTGTGACAAGTCAAATATAGTGAGTCTACTGAGTTGGTCTCATCAGAAGTGGCAGAGTTTGCCAGGTGGTGGTGGCGCGTGCCTTTAATCCCAGCACTCGGGAGGCAGAGGCAGACGGATCTCTGTGAGTTCACAGCCAGCCTGGTCTACATGAGCTAGTTCCAGGACAGACTCCAAAGCTACAGAGAAACCCTGTCTCAAAAACCAAAACCAAAACCAAACAAATCAAACAAACAAAAAGTAAGGACTTCACTGGCTTTACCATCTCCATCAGATGGAGCGTTACCTTAGGTCAGATGGTACACAAAGCCCCGAGCCAGAACACAGCAGCTCATTTATGTCAGTTTTCTCCCTGGAGACCCACACACTAGGTCATCACTTCATTCATGTGCAGCAGGTGCTGGACAGTCAAGATGTCAGCAGGGAGTAGGCCTGTGTGACAGGAGACCTGAGTTCCTGAGACTAGTCTCTTTTGTGTGAGAGGTGACTGCCACCACAGACTGTCTCCTACAAGTGCTGTTGCCCAGGCCTCTGTTCTGTGGAGAGAGACAGAGGCTGGACTCTGGGGGCCTAATCACTGGTGCCTGGATGTGTGGCTCTGTGCTCCCAGCACCTCAAAGAAAGAGTCAAAATGCTCAAAGTGTTTCCTGCCACTGCTGCCCAGAAAGTGGCAACAAGGTCCCTGAGCCCCCCAAGGATGCAAGGGGCCAGAAAAGAAAAGTGTGTACCTCCAAGCAAAAAGCAGAAAACCTCTGTTAGATGAATGGGAAGTTCAAGTTTGTAGCTGGAGAAAAGTCTGCTTGAGACCACTGAGCTCTAGGGAGTAAGTACTGCACTCCGGGACAGGTCTCGTCCTTGTCACCACTGAGAGGTTCCAGCCTGTAGGAGCATACTGAAAAGATGTCCTAGCGTTCAGCTGTCGGAGTCAGCAGCACTTCCTGCGCAGTGTGCAGGCTTGCACCTTCAAGTGTGGTACGTGGTTTAACTAAGCACGCTGCACAGGCTCCTCCACCTCCTCTGCCACACTGGCCATGTTAACCATATCAGACAACAACAGAAAGGTATTGAAAGAGTGCTAAGACAGAGGAAGCAAGATGCTACAGCCAACCGCTGGCCTTCAATACAGATATCACTACCCACAGCCACAGCAATGCAATCTATGTAAGCACCATGCTGCCTGTTTGGTGCTCAGGAGCCCATGAAAGAAACATCAGTGAAGGGTTGCATAAATACATGCTTGTTTCAAGGATTAATTTAATATGTGAAATAATCTGCAATCTATATAAATCAAAACTCTTAAGTAGAGGGAAAGAAAGCTAAAAAGCCCATTTAAAAATTCGTAGTAAATATTTCCTCATTTATTGAATAAACAATTAAAAATTGTCAGATTACAGATTTGATAAGTACCACAAACCAGACAATCGAAATGTCTCTTTAAAGCATCAACAATTTCGAATCCATAAAGAAACCCCAGCTCCATTTCTCTTCATTTCCTCGAAGAATCAATGTATACACTTTCACCTAAAAGATAGAGCTTTGTGCACTAGTGGACACTGGCATTGGCTACTTCAAGGAAGGAGGTAACAACATCTGCCACCTGCAACAGTGTCTTTTGCATAAGTAGCTCTGCGAAAAGAGCCAAAGTGAGACCACGGCAGATGCAACGCCATGAACTTAAGAACAAACATTAACCACTGAATACTACACTGATAATGAAGTAACTGTTCCAGTAATGGACTTTCTGCTGTTCTAGGAACTGGAGGGAATGAGTGTACCATGAAGATCTACAGGAACTATCAGCATCGACTGGCACATAAACACATAAGAGTTAAGAACATGTGTGTGCACATTGCTGTGTTATCATAACCACAGTGAGGGTGACACAATACAATCATTACTCAGGTAGAACAGGGGAGATTACATGAAAAATGAACATATACCTGTGCACGAAAGCCATTGGAAAGGATGGAATCACTGGGCATGTCAATAGTTTTTATGTTACATTCCTGGATGTGCTAGTGCCCATCCCTTGGTCATTTGCACTAAATAAAACACAAGTGCTAATGAAGACAGGGCATTCTAATCTAATGCCAGACCTAATGCCTCTGCCGTTAAAAAGGCACATGGCCGTACCTAATAGATCAGAAGCCTATGCAGTGCAGAATCATACACATCTCTAGTATGAACAGTCTCGCTGCCATGTAAGTATTGTTAGTCTTCAAATATTCACGTGGCTTATATAAAATACTGAGACTTTGGGATCTTAAATATAAAAATAGACTTGATAACTAATAAAAATGTATCTAAAGCAGAGTACATTGTTAGAGGTGGACTTAATGGTTAGAATAGATACTGCTTGATGGTGGCCTTGTACTGCAGGGGACAGCCACAGAGTCTTGTCCCCTATAAACACTGACACACTGGTTACTATTATTTACACAGACAGACCTGACCACTGTTACCTTCCTGCACGGACACACTGGCTGTGACAGCTCTCTACCTGGGTTTCCTTTCTACCCATCCTAAAAGTCACCAGGACAGCCTTGACAGGAGCCTATGCCCTTTAAGAAGGTTCTGGACATAACTAAGGAAACCAACAGACTGAGCACTGGAAAACTCATTGAGGAGCTGTTCCAGACCAGGACATGCTGCTCAAGGCTATGAACGCACCTCCCTCAGTCTCTGCATCCTTCCCAGCCACTGGTTACATGGGCCACACCCCCACATTGCAGCCACTGATGACACAGGCAGGCAAACCAAAGAAAGGCTCAGTGCGCATTCTGGGTTGAGTGGCTTCAGGCCAAACTGCAGCTTCTCCCAAGGTGAGAGCGGCACAGTAGCTCAAGAGCAGCGAGGAGAGGAGATCTGTGACAGCTATGGCACCCTGGGCTCTAGGCCTGAGCACCTGCCCACTGAGACTCCTTAGGAGGGGAGGTCAGGACAGTGTGAACAGGAACTCAGAAGAAGGCACAGCTGAGGAAGTAGCAACACTCCATTAAAAGAAACTTGTTTAAAATTTCTCCACATTATGCCAAAAAGAGACCCTGTACTAGTGCTACCCATAGAGTACCTGGGACGCCAGGCTCGTACCAAAGCTGCCTTGCCCCCTTGTCCACTGGAGGTCATGTGGGGCTACAGAAACTGGTATCATATCTGGCTGGCCTCCTGGGTACCAGTCCAGGCTTCGGGACCTGAGGCAGCATCACTCACCTGGCTTTCCCTACAGGGCACACCCTAAAAATAGGGGATGATTGAAACGTAACAGGCAGATATAGAAAGCAGGCCATGTCTGTCTCCTGACTTGAACAGTCAAACACTAACTGGCTTGTCACTTTTTGAGACAGGATCTCACCATGTAGCCCAGGCTGGCCTTAACTCAAGAGCCTCTTCCCTCCACTTCCAAAATGCTAGGATTGCAGGTGTGCACCATGCCCGAGCACTCTGAAGATCACTGGGTAATTTAAGTACGTTCTCAGCATTGGGTTTATAGCAGGGAACTATCATTCTATATGATAATGAGTATGTAGGCTCATGTAGAGTGTACCTTGTGTTTCAGAGATACTTTCAGAATTCTAAGGAAAGGTATAATAAGCTTCTTTAAAATGCTACAGTCCCAATCGGAAAAGGCAAAGGATGGCAGTAAACACCTATAATCCCAACACCGAGGAGGCTACAGCGAGAAGATCACAAACCCAAGGCCTGCTGGGTAGCTTAGCAAGAGCGAGCCTCAGCATAAATGGCAACAGCAGACTGGGATAGAGCTTGTGGTAGGCAGAGAGCTGCAAAGAGCCCAGGTTCAACCCCCAGCACTGCAAACAAACTACAAGAAAAGAGACAGAGTAGGTGTGGCCAAATACCAGCAATGCTGATGTGGGCAGGGACTGAATGGGGAGAACAGGTTTATTATACTTCTTTTGGTTTTGAATATTTTGAAAACACCCCCCATGAAGGAATTATCTACAGAAAGCGAGGTTCCATTAGTAGAAATAAAAAAAAAAACCAACAAAACTCATTTTATAGGAGGCCTAAAAGAAGATAGTGACAACAGACTTCACTGCAACTCTCTAATGGGAGGGTGTGGAAAACTGACCTAGAGGAGGAGGTCCGTGCCTGTCTGATGGGAACAACCATTCCCATCAGCACTAGCTTTACCATGAAGTAGTCACCCAAGCCTGGTAGTAGAGTCAGCTCTACCCCTCCTATACTTGGCCTGCTATGAGGGTGGGCTTGCTTAGAAAATAAATGAGTGTTGAGTTCAACCCTCAGCACCTCAAAAACTGGATGCGGGATAGCAGGTATGCTTGTAATCCCAGTGTTCTAGATGTGGAGGTAGAGGGCCAAGATATCTTTGGCTAGATAGCCTGGGATACAGGGTCTCAGAAAATAAGACCAACCAGCCAGCCAAAAATCACAAATGACAAACTGGTTGCTTCATAGCATTAATGAGTGCACTGGGTAAGTGGCAATGAGGGAGCAGGGCAGTCTTCAGCAACCACGTGAATACTAAGGTTCAAGAACAGTTCAAAGATGATACATACTAGTTCTTCCCCAAACACAAATCCAAGGTTCACTCTGGGAATGGAACACTGGGAGAAGACCAGCTTCTGAAGCACTTCTGTTCTAAGCAGTGCTACCTTGGATGCATGGAAAGCAGCACCCCACCTCTAAGAAAAAAGGGGACAGAATAAACAATAACTAAACACACAGCAAGCACTGATTGACTGGACCAATAGAAGAGACTGCAGCTTACAAGTCTAAGGGAATTACAAAAATGAAAATTATGGCTGGGCATAGTTTATGTTCCCAGCATTGTCTCAATCAATGAGGTTGAGACAAATAGATTGCCATGAGTTCAAGGCTAGCTTGGGCTACATGAGTTCTAGGTCAGCCTGGGCTACACAGTAAGACCTTGTCACAAAAACCAAAAGAAAAAAAAGGATACATTTAGCCACAACCACCTTGCTATAATCTGAACAATACAATAAGACAGATGCCCACGGTGCCTCAAAGGCCAGCACTGTTATTCCATCCTAGCACAGAACCTGAATGAATGGCTAAAGTTCCCAGAGGAGGCTGGAGATGGATCTCAGTGATGAGGCACTTGCCTAGCATGTTCAAGGACCTGGGTTCACACCAGAAACAAATGATTTCCACAGGACATTTTGAGAAGAAAATGAAACTTTCAATGTGTATTGCACTGCTATATAAGATCACAAAGGACCACCACCAAACCAACCAAACGCACGATAACACCTAGTCACCTGGCCTGTGGCCCAGATACACATAACCGAGTCTGGCCAGGACAAATTCAGGCTCGCACTTATGAGATCCTGGCTCTCATGTCAGTGGCTTATCCTCTCTGTACCATGAACATCAGTTCTGTCCTTCAGAGTACTTTGGAACAGGCAGTCCTCCACATAACACCAATCAGGGCTACCTCAGCACATGCTCACTGGGCCCTCGCGGCTTTGGGGCAGAACCATGTCTGCAACAGCATCTACTGGAAACAGCCAGCAATGTATGATACAGACTCGTGCAACCCAACATCACTCCTAGAGAGAGGATTCAAATGCTAGTACATCCCGAGGCATTTTTTATGTTCTAATCATTTTAAACAAACAACTGGCTATGCCACTAAAAGAATCAACTCTCCTGCACCAGCTCATGTTATGACCTTCAAAGCTCACTTGTGGATCTGGCTCTGCTCAGCTACAACCACAGCACCTACTGCACCTGTAATTAAGATGAACAGAGGGAAGCAAAGCAGCTCACACTTTCACAGTGGCTTTTAGGCCAGTACCTCTGCAAGCCTACTCTAAACACAGCATGGCCTTGGTCTCAAGTCTGTAATAGAGAGGCTGCTGGCACCAGTGAAGTCCCAGGGCCACCTCTGCACCCAGAAGGCTATAGTCTCCATTGTCCCTCCTGGGTCAGAATGCTTTCAAGGCATCCTGCAGAGATTTTATACACAGCGCTAGCTGTACAAACTAAACAAAACCTACATGCTAACTGTTCATGGGAAGCATGGGTCATTTTAAAAGCAGCACCAAGGGGCATGACACACAATCTATTACAGATGAACAGATCCTGAACCACACAGTATTAAAAATATATAGCACCAGTTTTTACTTGAATTCAAAGCAGGTGTCAAAAATGCCAATGCTGCAGAGGCCGATTCCTCAGTCACTACAGGGAATGGCTGAAAACGCTCCTCTAGTTTAGAGTCATGTGTAGGTTTAACATCACTTCAAATCAAAGTTTTAGCTCCTTGACATTCAAAACCAAATAATCTACCTGTAATTAGAAACAACCCCTGACTATCTAGCATGAACTCATTCACCTTCTATGTCTGAGGCAAAGGATTCTGATCTCTAACTGTACCCAGGGGGAGGGGTCTCTTTATAAAGGAGACCTGAGGGTCAAGATGGGTTTTGATCTATCTGCTTTCCTGGAGTGGAAGTCTTTAAATTGGGCTGAAAACTGAAAGGGACTCTCTCCCCACCAGTCTGTGCAAAAGGGTTGCTGAAGAAGAGGCTCATGTCCAGGGGCGTCTCAGCCTCCGAGTCCCATGAGTCTGTGTCTGTGCTGCTCGAGTCTTCAGCGGTTGTGGGTGGGTAGCTGAGCTGCTCTAGCTGGTCTATAATGTCAGAGAACTGGAAGGCTGAGCTGGACTCGGAGCGCACTGAGTAGGCTGGAAAGTTGACCATGGAGCTGGCCTCAGACTGATTGGCTGAGCTGGATGTGTGCAGAGAGAGCCCACCATGCAGTGGCATGTTGTTGAGGGAGCTGTTATCAGACTGGTTGTTCCTAAGTGAGCTAGTTTCGGAAGGACTCAACAGGCTCTGCATCAGGCTAGCCTGTGCCTTCACCTCAAACAGCTCTGAGGTGTCTGAGGGATGGACATTGCCATTGAAGTCACTTCCTTCCCCAAATTCAAAATCATCTTCTACACTCATGTCCACTGCCTCAGTGGAGTATCTATCTGGGCTTGACTGGGCCGACGCTGAGTGCTGGAAGGAATCCAGACCACACAAGGCAGGGGACCCAGAGGACTGCACGGGTAATAGCGACTCCTGAAGGACTAAAGAACCATACGGGAAAGAAAAGGCCTCGGAGCCTCCAGCAAAGAAGGATATGTCTGCCGGGTCATCATCAATGAACTCTTCAGACACCTGCAGCTGTGCGTTTGTCAATGTGAAAACAGGGGGCCCTCTGAGGCCACCCTGGGACTCCCCGCTGGGCAAGAAGGAGCCTGCAGAAAACTCATCCTCACTACTATCATTTCTGACAAGAGCTTTCAGTCCCCTACTGGCCCTCCCTTTGTTTAGGTCTAAAGCATTGAGACTCTGTCCTCTAGGACAGGCAGAACCATGGCTGTTCACAACACCACAAAACCCGGCACCTGGACCAGGCTGGAGCACAGGGGGTCCAGGGAGATGGGCTGACTGCGTGCTGGGGCCTTCGGATGATGATGTTCTGCTGTTCCTCTCTGCTGCTGTGCTCTTGATGGAGGGAGCCTGGGGATCCACAAGGGAGCCTCTGCTGTCCTTCACACTGGGCATACCAGAAGGGGACAAAGAAGAAGCAGGGAGTGCATAAAAGGAGGCATTTGCTGAAGACAGGGAGGCAGAAGCTCTTAAGCCATCGGTGAATGAGATGCTCTGGGGATCAAAATTAAGAGAAGAAAAGAAAAAAAGGCACAAATAAAATTAAAAAATGATATTACAAATTGTAAAGTCAATTGGGTCAACTTCTAACATCTATACATCCTTATAGTTTTCTTAAAAAGGGAAACTGAGCAGATTTGTCCCTTCACCAAGTGAGGATTTGCATTTTGTTTAGAGACAATCTCACTGTAGTCTTGGCTAGTCTCAGACTTGTGGCAATCTGTCTCCCAGGTACTGGGATTATATATGTGTGCCATGCCTGTCTTAGAAATGTACAATACTGCAAACTGACCTAAGGTCATATGCTTATAAACACCCTTTAATTCTTTCCTCCACTGTTGCGGCATGAAATGTCACAGTGAAGAAGAGAACCTATCACAGCAAACTAGGTGACAGGCAGACAAGGTTTTGTGGCAGCCCTAGTTCTCCTACATTTATAGGCAGATACAATTGGGTGTTCACACCTCTATTCAGCTAAAAGTGTCCTCCACTGTGCTGCTGCCATCAGATGACAAGGACACAGTGACAGTCCTAGGGGGCTCTTGAGTGTTAGAGATTCAGTATCGCCTAGGAGGAGATACACGTGTCAGCCCACTGGTGAGTGAGATGGGAGCTGAGAATCACTAATTAGGATGCCACTTGCCAGCATCAAGTGTAAGAGCCCTGGGACATTCTGAAAATGCTACAGTGGCTCTAAGTATGAGTCAGGAGAGGTTTATAGCAGGCAAGGGAAGGGAAGGAAGCACACCATGGTCCTCTCTACTCCAGGTGCCCTAGCCATGACCCACTCATGATGTGACATACAAGGATGCCTCACTTTTCTACTTGTTAAGCATCACTCTTGTGTGTGCATTACTAAGATACAGTCATGCCTTGAAAAAACCCTTAGCTGGGCGGTGGTGGCACACACCTTTAATCCCAGCACTCAGGAGGCAGA
>LOJH01000374.1:24851-46016 GCA_001685095.1 Ellobius talpinus | reverse complement strand
GTGTGTGTGTGTGTGTGTGTGTGAGAAAGAGAGAGAGAGAGAGAGAGAGAGAGACTATGCTTTCATATGTACATGTGTGCATGTGGAGGTCAGAGGACAGTCTCATGAGTTGTTCCTCAGGATGACTATATGTGCTTATACGACTGTGCATTCATATATACTTGGTCCATCTTTTTTGTTGTTGTTGACAGGGTCTCACTAGGTAGCCCTGGCTGGCCTGGAACTCGTTATATAGAACAAGCTGGCCTGGCCTCACAGAGAGCCATCACCTCTGCCTCCTTAGTGCTGGATTAAAGATGTAACTGACTCCATCTTGTTTTGTTGTTGTTTTCTTCCATCTTGGTGGGTTTTGGGTTTTTGTTTGGTTTTTAGGACAGGATTTTGCCAAGCATGCCAGGCTCTTCAATCAGCAAGCCCCAGGGATTTACCTGTCTCTGCCTCCCCAGAGCTGGCATTATACCTGGGTTCTGAAGACTGAATCGAGGCCTCATGCTTTCAGAGTGGTACTTTACCAACTAAGCCATCTTTTTGGCCTACACTTTCTTTTTCTAACTTTAAAAATCTGAGATATGATCTGCTAAGTTACTCGTGTTAGCCCTAAACTCACTCTGTGGCCAAGGTAGTCACAGGCCTGTGCCATCAGGCCTGGTTTCAAACTGAGCATAGGCTGGCCTCAAACTCATTTAAAGCTGAGGATGGCGCTGAACTCTTTGCCTCCACCTTTTAAATTCTAAAATTATCAGCAAGTACCACCACACACAACTCAAAGTTAGTCTTTTAAAGTGTTTTTATTAGAATTTTTCATTTTATTTTGTATGTGAGTGTCTTGCCTGAATGTGTGTCTGTGCACACTTGGTGCTCAAGGAGGGCAGAAGAGGGCTTTGGAGCCCCTAGAACTAGGGTTACGCATGGTTGTGAACCACCATGTGGGTGCTAGGAAGTGAACCCCAGTCCTCTGAAAGAACAGCAAGTGCTCTCTTAACTGCTGAACCAACTCCCCAGTCACTTTAAAAATGAATAAAATACTCATTTAGGAGAGAGAGAGAGAGAGAGAGAGAGAGAGAGAGTCAGGGAACAATTTCTGGGAGTCAGTTCATTCCTTCCACTACATGATTCTTAATCTTGAAATCAGAAATACTAATAAAAACTTGGTTCATTTTGAGTGACTCAGACAAATTTTCTGGATTATAGTTTAATTCAGAAATACAAACATTTTTGATTCTAGATTCCAATATAGCAAAAAAAACCAAAACATTTTCTCCAAACAAAGGAAAAACAAAAAATAAAAACCCTGACATGGAAGCAATATGTTCTTTGAGGGTAAAAGTCAAGTTTGGGGAACCGAGAACCTGGGCAAGCTTCTTGTAGAGCTGCCCTTCCAGGGAAAATGGGGAAGATGGGGAAACGATACACCCAGGAGAGAATTCCAAAGATGATGTATTAGGGTCTGGAAAGACGGCTCAGCTGTTAAGGGCACTGGCTGCTTGCTCTTCCATGGGACACAGGTTCAATTCCTAGCACCCACATGGCAGCTCACACCTGTCTGTAGCTCCAGTTCCAGGGGATCCAACACCCTACACAGACATACATGTAGGCCAAAGACCACTCACTGCACATAAAAGTAAAAATGAACCATTCCAAAGAAAAGATGTATTAGAAAGTCCACTTCGCTGCTGGGAACGCAGCAGGAGGAGCTGCCTTGCCACCTTCAAGGAACTGGAACAGTTTCAAGCACAGCAGAGACAATTCAACATTTCCACAGCTGGGATGAGGGACAGAGTTTTACACACACAAACCCTGAGCAGAGCCTGCTGCATCGCAGGAGCTTCATGGTGCCGAAACATTAACACGAGGTTATGTAAATCAGTGGAGAGAAATAAAATAACTTGAGTGGCAGAAAAAAATAGGCGAACTCGCTGCCAAGTAAATGCTCTATCAAATGACCTTTAATGACTAATACCCTGCCTCCGTTTTTCTCTCCCTGTAGGAAAAGCAGCTAAGCGGTGGCAATCAGAATGGATTCTGTGGCGTTTCCAACCAAACGCCTTTCCATCACTGCCCGAAGCAAGCTGCAAACACGAAAGCACGCAGTGCTGATGTCTGCCCATAATTCTCGTAAATTACATGATAAATTTTCACTCGGTCGAAGCCATTTTAACCAATTCTCCGTTAGCTGCAGAAACAGGGAGCAGAGTTTGAACGGCTAGTAAGATTAACTAAAATGGCATACTTCCCCCCACCCCCCCGCACTCCCTCTATTAGACAGGCTTAGGAACACTGGAAATCTAAAATGCAGACTGCAAAAGGAACAAAAGCCTTAGGACGGATGCATGGGCAGGTGTGTGGGTACGGAAGATAATGACAGAAACTGTGGCCTAACAACCTTTCCATTTTTTACTCTTTTGTTTCCCAGGTGAAAAGCTGCATGTTGCTCCTGTCCCCTCAAAGCCACCCCACATCACCAAGTATTAACAAACACTTGGTGACTGAAAAGAAAAACTCACTTCTTAAAATGAAAGGCATGAGAGCGTGAGTCAAGCCTGAGTCACCGAGCCTTGGAACCCTCCCCGGTTATTCTAAGAAAAATAACCAGCACGAGTTCACACAGAACCGCAACGAAGTACCTAGATTTTGAGAGAGAAAAAAAAGAATCGAGGCAAAGACAGTTTGCACTGCTATGTTAAAACTCATTTCTAGCTTGACTGTGTAAGACATCAGCATTCTCAGTGTGGCAGCCAGAAGAGCTATTCGAAAATACTCTTCCTCCTTCTGAGCACATGGTAAGACTGCCTTCCCCGTCCACTGAACTCAGGTGTAACCGGGAATCTGCAGCAGCTGCCAGTAAAGTAGTAACAGCAGGGCTGAGTGGGTGAAAGTACCTGCTGCGGAGCTACGGTGACTTCATCTTATCCCCGTTACCCAGACAGATGCACGACATAGTCACATGCACATACACAACATACACACAGGAACACTTGTGCACACACACACACACACACACACACTAATAATAACAACAATAATAAACAACTTTCAGAGGGAGAAGCGACCTTTTGGAAGTGACCAATCAGCAGAAGCTTTACGAGCCAACAGAGCCCTCACGACTTCTCTTCCCCTTGTCACTGGGACTGGCAATAATTTAATTATTCTGGTTCTGGAATGAGGATGACAATAACACAGATGGCCTTAAATGGGCAGGTATCCAAAAAAAAGTTAGAAAGCTAGCATGCTTTAAGACACTGAAAACTTGAATTATTATGCAACCTATCTTGACTAACAGAATTGGTTTTTGTTCTTCTAAAATATCCATACAAATTCTTTTCTTTTTTAGCTTCTGTTTTGTTTTGTTTTTGTGGGGAGTTGAAGTTTATTGAGATATGTTAAGCACTAGTGTTAGGAGAAAGAAAGGCACTTAGAAAAAAAAGGCCTAAAATACCCAAGAGTGTAGGCCTGGACTTCTCAAAGGAGAGTCGCCTTACTTTGTTNTTGAGAGGGCCCTGCTCTGTAGCTCAAGTTGCCCCTGAATTCACTAATGTCTTGCCAAAGTGCTGAGAGTAGAGGTGTGAGCCACCATACCAGGCTTTTCACAGCCTTTCTTCCATATCTTTCCCTTTCTTGCTTAGTATTTGTGTATGTGTATGCACGTGTGTACATGCACATGCATGTGTGTGGTATTATGAATGTGTATTCATGTGTATGTATATGTGTGTGGTATGTGCATGTATAGATTGTAGGCATCTATATGTGTATGTGTAGACAGGTAGTGTGTAGCTAATTTAAGATTTAAGAATTAGTTAATAAGAAAGCCTGAGCTATTAGGCCAACAAGTTTATGATTAATGTAGACCTCTGTGTATTTCTTTAGGACTGAACGGCTGCGGGACCAGACAGGAAAGAAATCTCTGTCAACACGAATGTGTTTGTGTGTGTGTGGTGTATACATTTATGAGGGTGTGCGTGTGCATGTATATGTATATGTGTATTTATGTATCGTGGTATATGCATCTATAAGGGTGTATGTGTATGCACATGCATGTAGTGTATGCAAGTGCATGTGGTGTATGTGTGTGTATGTGGTGTATGCATGTGTTAGGGTGTGTGTATAAGTGTATTATGTGTATGTAAAGGAATGCGTACATGTGTGTCTGTATGCTAGTGTATATGTGTATTTGTGTATGTATACATGTGTGGTGTGTGCATGTGTGCGGTATATGTGTGTATGCATATATAGTGTACATGTGTATATATGTGTATTTGTGTGTGTTTATGTGTATGTGTGTGCCTGCATACATGCTCATAATGTATGTAAGTGTGAGGGTGTGCTTGCCTGGGCAGGTATACATGGAGGCCAGAGTGCATTCCTCCATCACATCGCTATTCTAAGCCTCTCACTGAACGCGGAGCTCGCTATTCCAGCTAGACTGGCGGGATCTGCCATCTGCCTGACCCTCATGCCGGGGTTACAGGCATTTACTCCTGCCTGGCTTTTCTGTGAGCTGGGGACAGGAACTCAGGTCCTCGTGTGTGGACAACACTACCCACTGGGCCATCTCCTCGCAGCCTTTATGTCATTCTTGGTTACTTTACAAAGAAGACGACTGTTTACTTGGAGACTCAAGCTTAGACTCTGTGCACATGTTCGATAAAGCATGAAGACTGCTAAAAATAACGAAGTAAAAGCTGTCAGTTATTCAAAGCAGGATACTGAACATGCTCGAAAACCAACAACCACAAAACAAATCAGCATGCCTCTGTTCCTACAAAGCCACAACCATGGGCAACAAATGTACCCACAGGCTCTGGGTTAGCTCTTTTCCCTTGCTTTAAAATTTACTGGATTATATGCCAAACACTACAATAAGTACATGTCCAGAAGTAGCTCATTTAGGTGGCAGGCTGACCAACCCTGCAACTACCCAGGTCCAGAGCCAGGGTTATGAGTTGGCCCACCTCAACATCCACCCCATCTGTGATTTGCTGGAGCATGTGAAGGGGCCTGACCTACTGATCCAAAGCTGCAGGATCTCCATGGCACAGGGCAACAGCAGGATGACCAAGAGGAGTCTCAGTGAGGACCCAGCATCGATGGTGTAGCAGAAGCCAGAGGCCTCGAACCAGACCAATGGCTCTTTGCGATGAACATTTGCAAGTAAAGATATATGGATAGACGGGTTCACCGCGTGACTCAGTGTGTCACACTGCAGCTTCCATGATGAGATAGATTTTTTCTTCTTTCTCTCTCTCTTTTTTTTTACTTTTTCTTTTTTCTCCTAAATTTTATTTTGGAGGGGAAGTTGCAAGGGCAGAGGGCGGATACAAAGGGACAGGGAAATGAATGGGACGTGAAAGACACAGAATAAATAAAAAGGAGAAAAAAAGAATTAGCTCATTTAGGGGCTGGAGAGACCATTTGCGAAGGAGCTAGGTTCAATTCCCAGACCCACACCAGCACCTTTTAAATCACCCCCAACTTTAATTTTGTCTCCTGGCCTCTGCAGGCACCCACATGTGTGTGCATGGTGCACATACACGCACTAAGGTGCACACATATAATTAAATAAATGTATTTAAATAAAGAAATAGATATCTTTAAAAATCAACCAGCTCATCTAATTTCATACTAGCTCATTTAATTTCATGCAAGGCACAGGAGGTTCTAGAACTTAGGTCCCTGGGTGGCAAGGAGGAAGATACTAATACTAAAACTTACGGTGTCCTTCACCATTATGGCTGAAAGCAGGTGCTGTCTCTGACTGGTTACATAACTGACTGTAGTCTCAACTGTCCATTCTTTCAATAATTATGAAATGTACTGAGCACTCACACACTTTTCTCAGTGCTGAAGAACAGCGAGCAAGGTTTCTCATTTCTGGGCATTATACTTTAATACAGGAGATTGATTTAAAAAACCCTGAAAGTAATTAGTTATTGTGCTGGTTGATTTTTGTCAACTGGACACATTAGAGTCACATAGGAAGGGGAGAAACTCAGCTGAGGATTTGTCTCCGTCAGACTGGCCCTCAGGTATGTATGTGGGGGAATTTTCTTGATTAACGATTGATGTGAGAGAGACCAGCTCACTTGGGCCCTGCCACCCCTGGGCAGGGGGTCTCAAGTTGTATGATAAAAGGCTGAGAGAGCCACAGGGGACAGGCCAGTCAGCAGTGTGCATCCACAGTGCTTCAGTTCCTGACCTGGCTGCCCTCGCTCACACGCTGTAACCTAGAAGGTGAAGGAAACCCACTCCTCCCCAAGTTGCTCTTTGCTAATGTCTTGTCACAGCAATTCAGAAGCCAACTACAGTCACCTATGGCTGTATAACTAACAACCCAAAACTGGAGCTGAAATAACCACTTCTTTTCTCATTCGGGACTGGGCTCTGCACAGCTTTCTGGTGCCACCCAGTATACTGCCTCAGCTCTCTGTGTGCAGAATCGGTCTGCAGGCTGCCCAGAGACTTCCTGTGTACCCTACACTAGCCTCAAACTCATGACCGTCTTGCAGCACCCTCCAGACTGCTGGGACTGCCGGCGTATGCCATCACAGTCAGCCATGTGGTCACTTTTAACCCAGCAGAGATGTGAACACAGTTCATGCAACCGAAAGTACAGAGTGGGTAAGCAGAGCCAGCACCTTGTAGAATTCGCGAGGCTTTCTGCAGTGCTGGGAATGATCCAGTTATGTGAACGAGAAAGAACATCAAAGGTTGGAGGAAGAGCGAGCACAAGGAAGAGGCAAAAAGAGGTTCAGAATATCTGGGGAAGAAGAACTCCAGGAAACCAGTAACCCAGAGAAAGACAGAGGAAAAGGCCACAGCGATGGCTGAAAAGAGGTAACTATCCCATGATGCTTTGGCTCCATGGTCCACAAGGAACTTAGATACTATTACACACAGTGGAAGTTACTGAGAGGGGAGAGGAAGCAAGAAGACTCTTAGATGTTTTGATGAGATGTGATGCTACTGACAATGGAAAGAAGCAATTAGAATGTGGGGGGCGGTTTTCGGGTGATAACAATACAGTCTGTCAGCCAACTAGGTGTAAAGCCAGGGAACAGAGCAACCTTTGTTAGCTCTTTCATTTTCTGAAACAAGGCAGCTCCAAGATCCACATGGAGAAGGAAGGAAGCTGATTCTGGCAAGTTCTCTGACCTCCATGTGAGCATGGTGACATGCATACGCACACACATGTAAAATAAATCAAAACGTAAAACACACATAAAAGATACATCTGAAAACGGAGAACACATTCACAACTAGCTCTTTTTGAGACAGGATCTCACTATGTAATCCTGGCTGACCTCAAATTAACAGAGTTCTGTTGGGGAATATTATTCTCAGGTGTGTTAATTTTGTTTATGCTGCACTTGATTAACTGTGAAGCTGTGAGTCTTTACCTGCCTAAAACACCTGATGGGCCTAATAAAGAAATGAATGGCCAATAGCAAGGCAGGAGCAAGGATAGGCAGGGTTAGCAGGCAGAGAGGATAAATAGGAGAGATCTGGGAGGAGAGAGAGGAAAAAAGAAGAGCAAGAGAACAAGGAGAGGAGGACATCAGGGCCAGCCACCCAGCCACCCAGCCACCCAGCTACACAGCCACCCAGCCACCTAGCCACCCAGCCACCTAGCCACCCAGCTACACAGCCACCTAGCCACCCAGCTACACAGCCACCCAGCCACCTAGCCACCCAGCTACACAGCCACCCAGCCACCCAGCTACACAGCCACCCAGCCATCCAGCCACCCAGCCACCCAGCTACACAGCAAGCCACAGAGAGAAGCAAAGAAAGGTATACAGAAATAGAGAAAAATAAAAGCCCAAAGGCAAAAGGCAGTCAGGATAATTTAAGAAAAGCTAGCAAGAAACAAGCCAAACTAAGGCTAGGCATTCAAAACTAAGAATAAGACTCTGGCTGTGATTTATTTGGGAGCTGGGTGGTGGGTTCCCCAAAAAGCCAAAAGAGCAAAACATCACATAACAGAGATCCACTTGCTTCTGCCTCCTGAGTGCTGGGATTAAAGACGAGTGCCACTGTGCCTCGATGCTTTGCTTTAAATTATGTATATGTGGGATGTCCCTCTGTATATGTGTTGCTTTTATTGGTTGATGAATAAAGCTGCTTTGGCCTATGGCAGGGCAGAATATAGCGAGGCTAGGAGAGATACAGAGAGAAAGTAGGTGGAGTCAAGGAGACGCCACCGTAGCTACAGGAGGAGGAAGACTCCAGAACTTATACCAGAAGGCCACAGCCTTGTGGTGATACACAGAATAATAGAAATGGGTTACTTTAACATATAAGAGCTAGCTAGGAATATGCCTAAATTATTGGCCAAGCAGTGTTGTAATTAATATAGTTTCCGTGTGATTGTTTGGGTCTGGGAGGCCGGGAACGAATGAGCAGTCTCTGTTTACATATGTGTGAGTACACGCACACACGCACATGCACTCGAGTGCAGGTGTCTGAGAAGGCCAAAGGAGTCAGATCCTCTGGAGCTGCAGTGACAGGCATTTGAGAGCCACCTGATACGGGTGTTGGGAATAGAACACGGGTCTCTTGCAAGAGCAGTACATGCTTTTAATCACTGAACCATCTTTCCAGCCCTCAAGCTTGTTTTCTTTGTTCCTTAATTCTTATTGCCCTTAAGAAATAAACTCTAAGATCAAGCTATGAGATCACAGTGAAACTCCCAAAATAATGAATGCAAGATTCTTTTCTCAATAGTGAGCTTACCAAGCATATCAGACACATAAATAACCAGCGATGGAAAAGTAGAGGCAGGATAGTCAGAAGTTCAAGGTCAGCACTGACCACCTAGTGAGTTCAAGACCAGCCCAGGCTACTTGGGACTCTTATCTATAAAACAAAACAAAACAAAATATCATCCAAAAAAAGTGAAAAAAAAATCTTAATACGCTTATCATTCAGTAACTCAGGGTAGCCTGGACTAACTACGCAGCCTAAGCTGGCCTCCAACTTGAGGTCATCTTGCCTCTGGCTCTGCCTCCTAAAATCCATCATACCAACTAAAGTTATAGCTACTTGAGTTTTTTGTGGAGCTGGGATAGAAATCAGGACCTCATGCATGCTAGCAAGTTCTCTCTACTGAGCTATAACCCAATCTCCAAAACATAGTTTCTTAATACTATTTTATTTTGTCTCATGAATAGGACTGACTTCAACTTTTTTTTTTATGTGCATTGGTGTTTGGCCTACATGTATGTCTGTGTGAGGGTGTTGAATTCCCTGGAAATGGACTTTCAGAAAGTGATGAGCTGCCATGTGGGTGCTGGGAATTGAACCCAGGTCCTCTGGAAGAGCAGTCAATTCTCTTACCCACTGAGGTATTTTTGCAGCCCCCTTCAATTCTTAATTAACAATTATTTGGTTATCTGGCCTAGACTAAGTCTATGTTAAGGTAGAACTTAGTATTTCCTTTCTCTCTCTTTTGTTTGAGACAGGGTCTCTATATAGAGCAGACCAGGCTGGCCTCAAATTCAGAGATCCACCTGTCTATGCCTCCTGAATACTGGAAAAAGCATGTACTACCATGCTCAGCCTAAAATTTAGCGTTTTCCATTGTCATGAATGACAAGCAAAAGAAATTTAAACTACTGGATAAAAGCCTACAGACAAACAAGAATTATTGTTGCATTTGGGAGTTCACTTGAACAGTTCTTATAATCATAAATAATTACAAAAAACAATAGTTTATATATAACTATAATTATAGCTACACTTGTGAAGTATGTGCACTAAGTGTTTGCATATACAGAGTCATTAAATCTTTACAACACCTTTAGGCGATAGGAAGCATTCTATTCTCTTTCTTTATAATAGCTGGGCAGTAGAACCACACACCTTTAATCCCAGCACTTGGGAGGCAGAGACAGGCAGGATCTCTGTGAGTTCAAGGCCAGCCTAGTCCACAGAGTAAGTTCCAGGAAAGCCAAGGTTGTTACACAGAGAAACTCTGTCTCAAAAACCAAAAGCAACAAGACCTTCATCTACAGAAGAAGGCCACAAAACACCCAGTGAGAAACAACTGCATAGGCTAATTTATGAAAGTATCATGTGTGGAAGTCACCAAAGTGATGAGTATCTAGTATCTTGATACTATATCTTGGTGTATTAATTTTCAAATTAGAGAGATGTGATCCATAGGAAAACAGTGACTCAAAGGAGAAGTCACGAGAAAGCAAGCTGTCAGCTATACAAAGAGGGCAGCAGGTTGATTACAAGAACTGTTTCTACAGACAAATAACAGCAAAATAAAACATACTTACAATTTGAGATTCACGACTCTTAGGAAACATTTTTGCAACGTTGAGGCCATCGATAACAATATCAAAAGGAGGACAGGAGTTTACAAAGTTCTCGAATCTCTTCAGTTCCTGAAACCGCAAAATCAGAACATCAACAAGAGCCTAGGGGCTGGGGATGAAGATGGAGGGGAGGAGCATGTCTGCTGTGCCTGCAGCCTTGGGTTTGATTCCTAGCACTGAATAAACTAGGTAAGCCACTCCACACCAGAGAAGAGGTGACAGGAACAGAGAGGTCAAGGTCATCCTCGGTTACACAGTGAACTTAAGCCATCTGGAGATATAGAAGACCCTGTCTCAGAACAAACCAATCTAAAAACAACTAGACCAGAGAACTGGACAAGGACTTCACTGTAAACATGCCGATGTGATTATTATTTTGATTTTGATAACTGAAATATTGCTCCCATAAAAACTCTCTCTCACACACACACACGCACACACGCGTGGTGGAGGGGGAGTCTTCCAAAATGAAATCTAAAAAGGCTGCATTTACATGCCAACTGCACAGGTATCCAGGGCCCTACAATCTTAGTGCTGTCCTCACAAGACATCTCCATGCCCAGCCTAATTTCAGACAGAAATTTTTTTTTGTTTTGTTTTTCGAGACAGGGTTTCTCTGTAGCTTTGGATCCCTAGCTCTTGTAGACCAGGCTGGCCTTGAACTCACAGAGATCTGCCTGCCTTTGCCTCCTGAGTGTTGGGATTAAAGGCGTGCGCCACTACCGCCTGGCTAGTAGAGGAAATTTATGCTTGGTATTAGCCAAAAGGCCAGAAATAATAGAAGAGTACATTTAATATAGAAGGAAATAAAAAGGAAAAGAAGTCCAAATAATTTTAAATGTGATTATTCTTTACAGTTTTACACATACATACACCTGTAATATACTTTGATCATATTCTTCCTCCCTTACCCTCTTTCTCAAATTAAATTTAGTAAGGCAAAAAGTGAAAAACTGTCCTCATTCTCTATTTCACATTGCATACAAAATTATTTTAAAATGGATCACAGAAGGCTGAAGAGATTACTCAGTGGTCAAGAGCAGTGGCTGCTCTTGCAGAGGACCCAGACTCAATTCCCAGCACCCACAAAAAGACAACCATCTAATTCCTGTTCCAGGGGATCCAACGTCGTCTTCTGGCTTCCACACAGTGGTACATAGAGAGATGCAGGTAAAGTCACCCATACACATACAATAATAAAATAATTAAAATTAAAATCTGCATTTGGTAACAAAACCAACTAAATATTGGTTGGAATAGGAATATTAATAATAAGATTTATTTATTATGTATACAAGGAATATTAATTTTTATAAATGAAAGCAAAATATCAAGGAGAATTAAAAATTTCTATGCAATATTGAATGAAATAGAAAGGAAAGGACATGATTGCTCCTAGGTATGCTGGAGGAGAAAGTTTACTGTAGATATGTGGGAGAAAAATGCCAGAGGCAGGGACATGTGGGAGAGTTCAGAGTGGTCATGACCCTGAGCCATGGGAGGGGAAGGGAGAGGGGAGAGATGTGATGAGGTGCCTCAGTCAGGAGGCCAAAGGGACAGGGGGTGACCAAAATGTCTGGATTTTACAGGGACAAGGGGTAACCAAAATGACTGGATTCTACAGGGACAAGGGGTAACCAAAATGTCTGGATTATATAGGAACAGGGGTAACCAAAAAGTCTGGATTATATAGGGAAGAGCCTCCAGAGGAAAGGCAGACCAGACCCTGGGCCAGAAAGTTCAGGGTAGGGGGCAGGTATGCCAGCTAACCCTGTAACAGGTAGACTGAGGGATGCTGGGTGAACCTGGAGGCCAGGTCTGCTTCGATATGTTAAACAGACACATCAGCCGTTTGTCCCAGGTTTGAAACTTAACAAATATGATTATCACTTTTTGTTTGTTTCTGTCCAATATACAGCTAAGCAAACAAAAGGAAACAGGACAAGTGCATTAAATTGCCAATACTGAAGCTTTCCTAAGAGGCCATCTTTAATATATCAGGAGGATTGGTAGAGTGTGAGGCCAGTACAGTGAGTCTCAAAAAAAAAGAAAAAAAAAAGTCACCAATAACCAGCAGAGAAGACATTTTCCGCTACACTGTCAGCTATCATGTTGGTGCAGTGCTTAGTAACGTATTGTATTCGTCTCAGTAATAGCAAACATGGGCATTGAAAGGAGTCTCATAAAAGAAAAGTTAGACTAGACAACTTACAAACTCCCCTTTCTAGTCTGATATTGTAGTGTTCAGAGCAGCTGGAAATTCCTTAAAACTACAGACTGGGAAAAGGTATGCCTGAGACAATTTATGGGAAAGGTGACTCTCTGGATGTCATAAAATCCCCATCCAAAGATTATCCTCCTGGTCAGAGAAAAAGGTCCAGAACGTCAGGTTGCTCTTCCACTCCCACTGCTCAGGTCCGTCCACCAGGGACACTATTAGTGAGGGGTCCATGGCAGTATTTCCATAGGTGCTCCTGAAACTCAGGTTGAGTTTTATTTTATTTTTGCGAAAGCATCTTTTGATTATGTAGCTCCAGCTGTTCTAGAACTAGTTATAAAGATCAGGCTATCCTTGAACTCACAGAAATCCACCTGCTTCTGGAGTGAAATACATTTATATTCTTGAATGCAAAAGCCACCAGGCAGTTAATATAGACAAGACGTGACAAAAATAGAGTTGGCCTACTGAGGTAGTCCACACGAAAGACAAGACAGAGCACTGCAAGCCTGAAAGCCCAGCAGCTTGCATGGAAGGTGAATTTGAATAGAGGTGAATGGGTGGGTGCATGCCTCAATCCCATCATTTGGAGCTGGAGAATTAAGAGGTCAATGCTCGGCTACAAAGGGAGGTTGAGGGCAGTCTGGGCTACACAAGACCCTGTTCAAAATAAAAGAAGGAAAATATTACCCAATAAACAAACAATCTAAGAGCAACTATTTCTTTCATGTCTATTATTGGATTTATACTTAAATGTACATTGCCCAATGATCCAGGTTATAAAAAGTCTACCCATACATTAATCCTTTATTTCTTGGCTGTCACTAAAAACATTTTTTTTCTTAAAATGGTTTAATGAGATATAATTGATGTGGGATTTCCCTCCATATGCTGTGAATATGTTTTACTAGCATAGGTTAATAAAAGAAGCTGCTTTGGCCTATAGCAGGGCAGAATATAGTCAGGCTGGAAGAGATATATATAGAGAGAGTAGGTGGAGTCAGGGATTATGTATATTATGTTTTCTTTGAATTTTTTGATTGTGAATTAGCTAAATAGAGAGAGACACTCATTGTAAAGGCTACTAAGCTAAACCAACATATATACTTTAAAGGTATCTTGACTTCAAAATNAGCTGCTTTGGCCTATAGCAGGGCAGAATATAGTCAGGCTGGAAGAGATATATATAGAGAGAGTAGGTGGAGTCAGGGATTATGTATATTATGTTTTCTTTGAATTTTTTGATTGTGAATTAGCTAAATAGAGAGAGACACTCATTGTAAAGGCTACTAAGCTAAACCAACATATATACTTTAAAGGTATCTTGACTTCAAAATTTGGGTCTAAGAATATGTTGCTTTAAAAAACAGGCCTCAAACTCACAGTCCCCCTGCCTCACCCTCCTGAGAACTGGAATTGTGGGTAATTATAACCATGCTTCAGTCATTGCCTTTATTCATTTGATGCTTTACAATTTAAGTGAAATGTAGCCAAAATGGAATTGTAAATATGACTTACAAACAGGCTATTAATACAAATGTTGGGAGGGATCAAGCGGGTAAAATAAATGCTAACACTGGCTAAATATAAGGAAATAAAAGAGGGTTGGCCAGATGGCTCAGTGGGGAGGGGGCTTGCTACCGAGTTCCAGAATCCACAGGGTAGAAAAGAAAACTGACACTCACAAGTTGTCCTCTCGTTTTAACATGCATGAGATAAGTTTTTAGGATGTGGCTTTAAAAGGAAATTCATGTGGGCATGGTAGTGCACACTGTTAATCCTAGAACTTGTGAATTTCAGGCTACATAGTGAGACCCTGTCTCAAAAAAACAAAACAAAAAATGGAGTGGTAGTGTACACCTGTATTTTCAGCACTCTGGAGGTAGTGGAGAGGGGTAGATTACAAGTTTAAGCTCATCCAGGTGCATAGTTTGAAGACAGCTGAGCTACAAGAGAAAGTTTCTTTCTTGTTTTTCCATTTTCTTTCTTTCTCTTTCTTCTTCTTTTTTTTGGTGTTGTTATTGGTTGGTTTCTATGAGACAGGGTTTCTCTGTGTAGTAATGGCTGTCTTGGAATTCATTCTGTAGACCAAGCTGGACTTGAACTCAAAGATCTGCCCACATCTACCTCCAGAGTACTGGGATTAAAGGTGTGCACTACTGTCAGGTGAGAGATTTTCCTGAGAGCGAGACAGAGAGAGGAAGAGCTCTGGGCACAGAGGCACTTACCTACATCTCAACATTTGGGAGACTGAGATGGGAGAACAAAAAGTTCAAGGTCATCCTCAGCTAGAATGACTGTAAAGGCCAGCCTGAGCAACATGAGACCCTGTACCCTCTAAGAGATTGTATCTTAAGTTTAAATTAAGAAAAAAGAAACTCCTTGTTACTATAAGATTGAAAAGTGTAAGAAAATGTAAAATGAACTCTAACCAGCAGTTTTATTTCTTTACCTTATCCTAGCTCACACTAGAAACAATGAAGCAAGTCTGCCAAGTGGTCTTACCATTGTAACACGGAAATGCAGTCTAAACTATGAGAGCAAGAAACGGGAATTTTAATATGGCACATAAGCTCTAGAACAAAGGAAAAAGCAGATTTATAATTATATGAATCTTAAGGCCCACATGGCGAGCCTAACTCTACTTTAAATTCTCTTAATATGTGAGAAAACTAACAGGTTGAGCAAGTAATTTTTCTTGGTAGGTGGAGATGCTAAAATTTGTAAAACCCCCCGACAATGTTTCTCTGTGCAGCCCTGTGACTGTCCTGGAACTCACTCTGTAGACCAGGCTGGCCTTACACTCAGAGATCTCCTGCCTCTGCATTTAGAGTGCTGGGATTAAAGACGTGCGCCACTACTGCCCTGCAAAACAGACACGGCATTTTTTTAAAACAGAAAGAAAGGGGATATAAAGACAACTGGCTTTAGTCATACTGGAAGTGGAAAAGCAGGGGAATACCAGCTATTTTGGATACAAGCAACGTTCCTAACGTGGGAACATCAATAAAAAAATCTTTATAACTAATGTCTCAATTATGTGACTTCTTTAGGACACGGTTCCCAAATAATCCCCAACACTAAGACCAGTACACAGGGAGTTAGATATGAGGGAACCAAGGAAATTGAAGGTCTATCTCTTGGTAGCTATAGCTCCTGAGGCTCAAAATGCCCCTTTGTGATGAAATATCTTGCAGCTGTAGCTAAGACTCAGTCTGCTACAGCAGAGGTGCTAAGCCAGTTTCCAAACTAACACACTTTTGCACTGCTGAAGGGCCCGTGTCATCCCTAAGACCCTGGCTTCATTAGAATAGCATATGCAAAAAAGCATTTGCATTGTGGCTTGTTTATAAGCTGAATTATTTCCGTCAATAAGAGAACTGAGGGGAACACGTCTATCAATAACTGCATGACTGCCTTATTGCAAGTAGGGAAACTAAGCCACACATCCAAAAAGTACCATTAGAGCGTGACAGTCAAAACAGGCTGGAGAACCCAAGCCTTTCTCAAAGCTTGTCAAAAGAGAAAGTTTAGTAAGCTCAGACCTCTTATTACTAGGAAGTTGTGAGACCTACTTTAGTTCCCACAGTTCTTTCATGAGCGGTGACTACTACAGTATATCCTTTTTTTGTTGTTTATGTTTTAATGGCTTTTTGAGACAGGGTTTCTCTGTGTGTCCCTGGCTGTCTTGGAACTCGCTCTGTAGACCATACTGGATTTGAACTCACAGAGATCCGCCTGCCTCTGCCTCCTGAGAGCTGGGATTAAAGGCGTGTGCTTTTATACTGTTCAGCTACCAGCATAAAATCCTAGTGGACCTGTAAATAAACACGTTTAAGTGTGTGCATGTTCATGCATGTGCAGGCCAGCGGACAAGCGTGGGTGTCATCTCAAGAACACCATCCACCTCTTTTGAGACAAGCTCCTCAGAGGCCTGAAGTTCATCCTGTCTGCCTCCCAGTGCTGGTGATGCAAATACACAACCCACATGCAGCATTTTTACACAGGCCGACTGAGCTCTTCTGTAACCCTGAAATCTTGTAATTTTATCTGAAGTTTCTGATTTCTGTAAGATGAAATAAAGCAAGCAAAACTTCCTAACATAAGTACCTCCCAAATCTGGCACATACCTTTAATCCCAGCACTCTTGCCCACAGAGTGAGTTCCAGGACAGCCAGGGCTACACACAGAGAAACCCTGTCTCAAAAAACCAATAAATAAATATGTCCCCAAATATTTGTAGTCAAGCATATCAGCACACTCATGGAATCCCAGCAAGGAGGGAGGTGTTCAAGTTTGAGGCCAGTTTTAGCTACACCGTGGACCCTGACTCAAATAAACATAGCTAGAGGTGTAGGTCAGTGGTAGAGCACTTGCCTGCCATGTACAAGGCCGTGGGTTTGATCTCAGCATCGCCCAAATTAAACAAAATAAAAATAATAAAAATAATTAACCAAACGAGTAAGCTGCATTTATCACAACAAAATATTTATTTAGGTTTTTGAGATAATATCACATGCGGTCCAGGCTGGTCTTGAGCTTTCTCTGTAGCCAAAGATGACTTTGAACTCTGGATACTCCTGCTTCTACATCCTACATGCCTTAACTATAAGCACTTGCTACCACACTCATTTATGTGATGCTGGGGACTGAATTCAGGGCTTTGTTTGGGCTAGGCAAGCGCTCTACTTACTGAACTACGTATGTCAGGCCCAAAAATCCTTTAATGCATGGTTGAACTTAAAAGGAAAACAAAACACCAAGTGTTAAAGACAAAGCCAGATCTTGGAATGGAAGCATAAGCATTGGCACTAACACTGGGCACGTGAGAACCATAAAGGAACTGGGAGGAACTAGTCAACAATCTGACTTTTGATACCCTGTAGGAAATGGCACCCTATCAAACCCTGGGCCCAAATGAGAGATCAGAAGCAAACTCAGGAATAAATAAGGAACTTAAGTGAACATACATTTTTTTTAAACTTATCCATCAGGGGTCTAAGAAAGGAAGAAGATTCCTGAAGAAAAGGTACACACAGGCACATATTAAACAGGTCTGGAGCACAAATTCAGGCAAAGTCATGTGCTCACAAGAATGAGTACAGGAAGTGGGCCTGGTCTGTGAATAGCTCTGAGAAATTTGGCAAAAGCAAACAAAACTTCCCTGGAGAGTATCAACAATCCTAGCCATGAAGGAATTCCTACAGAGAGAAAAACTTCCCTAAAGATGGACTCTTGGTTCAAAACTATAAAACACACAGGAAACTATCAATCATGTATGAGTCCTCTCATGAAACAAGAAGAGTCCAAAGAACTCAGGCTAAGGATAATAATAGAATGACCTAAGAGACAATAAGAAAAAAATGTTAAGCCCAGGCCTGGTGATGACCTAGGAGACAATATAAGCGTTAAATACCAGGCCTGGTGATACACACCTGTGACCCCAGTATTGCGGGGACTGAGGCAGAAGGATCACAAGTTGAAGACAGTTTGGGCTATGTAATGAAACCTTGTCTCAAGAAACAAATAACATAGCTTTGTAAAATTATTTAAAACATAAAAATTTTAAAAATCCTCAGAAATTGGAGCATAAGTCCTGCAATTAAAAATCTGAACTATGGGCTAGAGAGATGGCTCAGAGGTTAAAAGCACTGGGTGTTCTTCCGGAGGAGGTGGGTTTGATTCCGAGCATCCACGTGACAGCTCAGGGCAGTCTTTCCAGTTTCTGGGGATCTGAAACCCTCTGTGGCTTCCTTGAATTTCAGGTACACATATGGTACACAGACATACATGCTGACTTAATATCCATATATATAAGATTTTCAAAACTTCTTCTAACATAGTCTGAAATCGAGGCAGCGATACAGTTCAGGGCAGAGTGCTTGCCTGCACGGGTGCAGCTCTGGGCTCACTCCCTAGCACTGCACCAAAAGCAAAGACAAAAAGCACAAGTGAAATAACTGAAACCACGTGGCTGGGGAGAGTAAATATATAAACTGGTGTGCTCACACGCTAGAGTGCTATGCAGCAGCGAAGGAAACCATGTAACCACACAAATACAAAACATATAAAACCAAACCTAATGCTATTAAGTGAAAGCAGATGAACGGGTCACACGTTCTAAGATTTTTGTTATATTAAATACTTAGTAGAGACAAAACTACAGAGAACAGATCATCACTTACCTGGAGCTGGGTGTAAAAGCAAGGTTAACCCCAAAGCGTCCAAGGAAACTTTTGGAGAAAAGAAGTAGCCTAATACTGCAGTATAGTAATGGTCACATGAATACATAAACTCTCTCAGAAATCATTAAATTGTACACTTATGATGGATGAACTATGGCCTGCAAACTACTAAACAATTGTGTGTGAGGAGAGGGGAGCCCTAAGTAGATAAAGAACAGACATCTGGGGCCTGAGAGATGGTTCAGTGGGAAAAGGTGCTTGTGGGCAAAGCCAGATGACTGGAGTTTGGTGCCTGGAACACACAGGTGGAAGGGAGAACAGCCTCCAGGAAGCGGTCCTTGATTGTCGCATGTGCGCTATAATGAGGAAATGCACACCAAGTAAATATAAGAATACATAAATAAAGTAGTGAGACATCTGAAGAGACAGTAATGACAAATCTAAAGAAGTTACCCCAAATACAATTCAAATGTATAGAGTAAATGAAATACATTAAAATGAAGAAACATGGGGAACAAAAATATCCAGTAGGAATTTTAGAAGCGATACTTGAAGGCATGAAGGCTGAGAATTATGCAGAATTGAGTCAAGATGTGAAAGCTCAGTTTCCAGAAGCTGATAAATCCCAAGGGGAGAACGACTATCCCCTCACCTAGGTGCGTCATAGTGAATCGAGAGCAGAGAAAAACAACTATCAAAGAAACAACAGAGACCCTGCGCATGGGAGCAGACGCTGAACAGAAAGCAAACTTCTCCATAGCAACAACAGCAAGAAGATAATGGGCTGTGTCTTCAAACACTCTGTGTTATATGTCGTCTGAGTGAGCAACATAAAGACATTTTGAAGAATGGAAAAGTTTCCCGCTCAGCCTGCCGCTGCAAGTCTGGTACTTAGTAAGATATCCACCAGGAAGTGTGAGGTCTGGTGAGCAGGCAGGGCTGGAGCTACACAGACCTGGGAGTCACTGGCACGCATGTGCTAAAGAAAACCAAAGGTACTGAAGTATAGGGAGAGCCGGCAGAAGAGCAGAAGGAAGGAAGGCCCAGGGTGAAGGAACTCGGAGGAACAACAGAAGTTTAGGGGTTAGGCAGAACACCTGAAAGTCACTCCCGAATGGCCTTCCAACATTTTTTATTCAGGGGAGCTATTCTTTATTAAAAAAGGCCAATCAGAGGCTAGGAAAACTGCTCAATGTATCAATAAAGTACTTGCCACACAAATGTAAGGTCTGGAGTTTAGATCCCTGGCATCCACATAAATGTTGGCTGTGCATAGTTGGCCCTCCTGTAATCTCTGCACTCAGGCCATAGACAGGAGATTCCAGAAGCAATCAGGCGAGATGGACTAGCCAAACCAGAGAGAGCAATCAAGGAAGACACCTGACCTCAGCCTCTGGCCTCAACATACGTGCGCACCAGCACACACCATGTCCACACATGTGCACCAGCATGCACACTGGCATATGCACATACACCAGACACACATGAATGCAATAAAGTGAAAAGTGAAATAAAAATGACAAGACTAATATCTTTGAGTGACAATATGGTGCAGAAATGGGCTAGGCTTGGGACTCACACAGGTCTGGGTATGACCAGGAGCCCTTCCACTCATTGGTGATAGAGCAAGTGGTAACTCCTTTGGCCCTCATTGACAAAGACAGATAACAGGGTCTACCCTGAAGGGTTGTACATACAGGAAGCACACCACAGCTCTAACCTGCAGGGCGGTGTAATCATCTCACTTTCCTGGTAAATCATGTTTGCATTTGTTGGCAATATGTTTCAAAATCTAAAAATATTGTTATTCTATGTGAGCCAGTAATTTTATCCTGGTCTGATGAGCATTTACTTCTAGGGGGCTCAATATTTAAAAGCTAGAAATAGATAATAAGTTCATCAAAAACATGTTTAGCAGATTTTAGAGATTAGAATTAAATAGCCAGGTGGAGTGTCTGTGCTTGGAATCCCAGTACTCATGTAAATGGGGACTGCTTTCCTGTTTCCCAGTCATCCAGACCCGAATAATCACACAAAACTATATTAATTACAACACTGTTTGACCAATAGCTCAAGCATATTCCTTACTAGCTCTTATGTCTTAAATTAACCCATTTCTATTAATCTGCATATCACCACAAAGGTGTGGCATTACCTCATTTTCTACATGTCTTATTTCCTTGGTGGTTGGCTGGCATTTTTCTCCTTCAGCAACTACATGGCATCTCCCTAACTCCGTCTTCTTTCTCCCTGCATTCAGTTCAATTTTCTCACCTACCTATATTCTGCCCTGGCATAGGCCAAAGCGGCTTCTTTTTTAACCAATGGTAATAAAACATATTCACAGCATACAGAGGGGATGCCCACATCATCTCCCCTTTTCTGTAAAGAAAGGTTTTAACTTTAACATAGTAAAATTACATATAACAAAACAGTTATC
>LOJH01000373.1:40845-64240 GCA_001685095.1 Ellobius talpinus | reverse complement strand
GTAATGAGGTCTGGTGCCCTCTTCTGGCCTTCAGGCATACACACAGACAGAAAATTGTATGCATAATAAATAAATAAATATTTTTTAAAAAAAAAGAAATACTCAGGAATAGAAATAATCCCTTGTATATAACACATATCAGATCCCATACAGGCCTACCAGGCCCTATAGCAAAAGGTAATGATGAAATTGATAAGCTATTCATAGGAAATTAGAAGCCTCAGAATTTCTTAAGAAACACCATGTTAATTGTTGTAGGGAGTGGAGCCCCTTGTTTGTTCTGGCTGCCCGGCTCCTGGCCGCCCGGCTAGCTTAACCCCCGAAATAATCACAAAGAAATTGTATTAATTTAAACACTGCCTGGCCCATTAGTTCTAGGGTCTTATTGGCTAACTCTCACATATTAGTTTAACCCATCTCCATTAATGTGTATCGCCACTTGACTGTGGCTTACCGGCATGAGTCTAACCAGCGTCCATCTCAGGCAGGAGAACCATGGCATCCCGACTCTGCCCTTGGTAAATGAATGTGTTTCACTTTGTGGAGTTTGGAAAATTAAAGTATGTGTACCATACCATGGATTCTTATTCAGGATTTCAATGGGCACCTTCTTTGAGTTCTGAAAAGGCTGATTCTGTAATTACATATTAGTAGATATAGCCAACATGGGGATACCTGTACAAATTGAGACTGACAATGCTCCAGCATATGTGTCTAGTAAAATGAAACAGCTTTTTGCATGCTACAAAAATAAAGTATATTACAGGTATACCACACAATCCTATAAGACAAGCAGTTATAGGAAGATCTAATCACACTTTAAAAGATATGCTTAATAAAAAGAAAGGAGTAATAAAAACCCCTAGAGATAGATTGCAGAATATTTTATTAAGTTTAAATTTTTCAAATGTCAATAAGGAAGGAACGACAGCTACGGAGAGATACTGGATAGTATGGAAAAAATGCTGAATTAAATCAGCCTGTATACTTTAAAGATGTGTTAGCCTCAGAATGGAAATAAGGATATGTGTTACATTGGGAAAGAGGTTTTGCTTTTGTTTCCACAGGAGAAGAAAAGCTTACTATCAAGATTGATAAAGATTAGATTCCAACAGGAGAGACCTCTTGATTAGGAAAGGTAATAGCTCATCAAACTGCATGACCTTTCCATCTAAATTAACTTATAAGACTAACAAATGTCTTTCATTGGATCACACATAACTTGCCAAAAAGGGAAACTATCAGAAGTTAAGGTTGGGACAGAGTTTTGTTTTTGTCTTTCCAGAAGAATAAAAGCATCCAACTAAAGAATCTAAAGACCACTGGACAAACAAGACATCTGAAGAAGAAAACAAACCATCCAGATAAAATGTCCTAAGAAAAAAAGTCAATTGCCTTAATAGTATAATGTATTTCAACAGAAAAAAATTCATGAATCTTCGAAAATGTTTGTTTCTGCTGTTCTCTACAGACATATAAGGCAAATTATCTTTTTGTAGTCCCAACTCAATTAAAATTTAAAGCTGCCTTTGGAGTTAGAGAATGGCTCTCTCTCCTTCTCTAAACTCAAGCATGTTTATTAAAGGAAAATTCAAAGTCTCTGTCTCATGTCAGAAAAGCCACCTGGTATGAGACAAATTTAAGACAAAAACCAAAATTAAGGGACTATTTTATTGTCACTAATCTCATAATCCTTTGGTTTTATTTTGTCTCTTTAAAACTTTTCTTAAGGTATAAATATTATCTCACAAATTTATGAGATTTATATGTACATATATTTAATTAAACTTTCTGTCATGATATTGATGGTCATATAAGAATACTTATTCTAGAACTAGGCTTTATATAGCTTCCTTTATATGATTTCAGGCTTAAGTCTGAAGCAGGTAATTAGGAATTAAGCTTGTGTATCCCAGGTGTATTTAATAGATTGAGGTCCTTTAACCTCTCCAAGATCTGCTGCGTATCATATTTAAAATGTTAAGTTTTCTGCAGGGAACTATGATCATTTATAACAGTGACTTTTGAAATCTCCAATTGGATGATGGGGCCCCACAATAATGATTCTACCTAGATTGTGGTAATGACCCTAAGCTAACAAACACCACCCAAAGATCAGCTTTGGACTACAAACTGCTTAAGACAATTTCACGGTGGTTACCTAAGATGGACCAGGATCATAGACTACTCCTCTCAGGACTTCAGATAAGCCTTGCACTTTCCTATCACACCAAGGCTGGACAATAACTAGCTTTCCCAGGACTTGATCTTTATCTTAAATCTTTCAAGGTCTCCTAAAGATACCATAACTCCCAGACAACAGGAAGTAAGTTTAGAAACATGATGCACACATTCTTAAGAGGTGAGGTGAGTGGCTTTTGGTTGTTGGGTGGATGTTTGTCATCATTTAAGGGGGTGGATTACAAGTTGTTATTGGTCTTGGTCAGGGAAGAAACTAAACAAAGGAGATTAAATTTAGGGATCTCATTCTAAAAATAAAAGGGGGAAATACAAAAATGATAGGATTAAATGGTAGAATATTGAATCTACTTTCAAACTAAAAAAGCAACTACCCATCTCAAATAGTTTACATTGGTTTAGATTTTTATATTGATACATATTTAAGGTTGTTTTTGTTATTCTGTATATCTGTGTGTGTGTTTCTACTCTTTGAGATATTTTTATATAGTGATATAAATTTAAGGCTATCTTGTTATACTATATATATGTGTGTGTTTCTATTCTTGCTTATGATAGTGTACCTATACTTCCCATTTAAAAGTGTAATGTAAATTTCTAGTCCCTGAAAGCTATTAAAAATAATAAAGATAGGTTAATAATCATCTACAACAATCAAACTTTTA
Organism: Ellobius talpinus; assembly: GCA_001685095.1. Taxonomy (NCBI): domain Eukaryota; kingdom Metazoa; phylum Chordata; class Mammalia; order Rodentia; family Cricetidae; genus Ellobius; species Ellobius talpinus. The sequence goes on along the minus strand of LOJH01000373.1, from coordinate 61,376 downwards.
GTCATGTTAGGTATGTTTTTAAGGTTTCAAGGTCAAACCGATATATTTTAAGTAAATAGATAGTCTTCAACCACTTCAGAGACCTATAGAATATGGCAATTTCAAATTTTTAATAAAGTCAGACAGGGGTGACACATTCCTTTAATCCCAGAACTCAGGAGGCAGATGCAGGTGAATCTCCATGAGCTCAAGGCCATCTTGGTCTACAGAGTGAGTTACAGGACAGAGAAAACTTCTGTCTCAAAAAAACAAAAACAAAAAAATTTTTAATAACAAGACTTTTTATGACAGTGAGACACATCAGTTTACTTCAAAAAAGATGATGGTCATCAAAGAACCTCCATATGAAATTTACTTTCATTTGTCACAAAGTTAGCTATGGGGCAAAGAAACTGTTCTTGCCTCTACTATGGAAGGAATGTTGTTCAAATTAGACAAACAGGACCCAAAAGAATACAACTGCTAAACTTTGCCAAGACAAAGTATGGCAGTCCTTCAGAATGCCTGCTTCACAGAAAAGTCTGTCAGATGTTCTATGCCCATAGGCCAAAGGTGGATGCCCCAATGTTTCAGAAGAACCTTGGGGTGACTATCCAGGCAGCCAGATATCTCTGTTGTTCCTGAATTTTGTAAGTTGCTTGCTCTGCACTTTCTGTTTACTAAGGTAATAGTATATCATTCTTGGGTCTCTGATGGGGTTGAAGATTAGATATAGTTACAGTTTTCCAAAGTTATGATAGAAAGTAAGTCAGGTACAAAACTTTGGACTCACCAAGATAGGATAGATAATGTAGTATTTTTCTTTGAATTTGCAAAATACTAATGGACTGGACATTGTAAAGGTATTTCTTATTGCATATAGTTTTACTGCGTTAAAGTTAAAGCCCTTCCTTTTTATTTAGAAAAAATGGGGAATGTTGGGGGAGATTTGTTTGTGTTGCCACTCCAAGACTGCCAATGGAGTTGGACCTTGGTTTGAAGAGTGGAGTTCACACTAAGCTGTATGGAGTAAATCACTGAGTTTTCTGGCAGACTGAGAAGTTAGACACACAGGAGGAAGAAGGGGGGCCTAAGGAGATGTATGGGGAAGGTGTATAAGAGAATGGGTGATTCTTTCTCCCTCGCTGCCCCGTGGGTCTCTCAGGTTTATTTCTCTAATATTTAACACCTGGGTTTTATTTTTAATAAGGCAATAAAAGAAGTCATAATAGTCATAGTGTCTCTTCACAGAAATAGAAATCATACCTAAGACAGGGACTGAGATTAAAGCCAAAGAGATATTATATTCAAATGAATGACAAAAGGAAAAAAGATAATGACAAAGAAAAACTAGTATCTCTGAAATTGTTCAGAAAGTAAAGGTACCTGCCACCAAGCCTGATTATCTGAGCTCAATTCCAGAAGTCCACATGATGGAAGGAGATAACTGACTCCCACAAGGTTTCCTCTGATCTCCACAAGTTTTGTGGGCACGCACACCAGTGAGCCCACACACTAAAACTTAAAATTTTAAATTTTTAAGGAAATAAACATTAACATAACTTTCAGGAACTCTAAGACATGCTCAAGAGACCAAACCTAAAAATGTTCGAGCTGCTGAAATATGAACTGAGAATGTATCTCATGGATCAAAGTGCTTCCCTAGCATGTATAAAGCCCAGGCTCAGTCTCCAAGTCCACATAAGCTAGATACAGTGACCTTTGCCTATAACCTCATACTTGGGGATGAAATTAGTATTTTTATTACTAATGATAATGACAACAACAACTATAAGCAGGCATGGTGGTGCATGCCTTTAATCCCAGCACTTGGGAAACAGAGATAGGCAGATCTTTGTGAGTGCAAGGGCAGTTATACAAAGAAACTTGCCTTGAAAAAGAAACATCATCATCATCATCATAATTGGCATAGAAACTTATTCAGTAAAATGATAGAATAAACTTTTCAAAATTTAGAGTAAGATATAGACATTCAAGTATAGGAGACATTTCAAATCATGAGTAGATATGACAAAAAAGAACTCTCTACGTCATAGTTAAAATGCTAAAACTACAAAACAAAGAAATAGTATGAAAAGCTTCAAGACAATGCCAGCTCACAAAGGCAAACCCATCAGAACACTACCAGGCCCCTCAGCAGAAATTCTGAAAATCAGAAAAGAGTGAGTGGCTATAGCTCAAGTCCTGAGTGTGAGCACCTGCTAGCACAATTATGCTATCCAGACAAGTTATCTTTTTCAATAAATGTAGGCATAAAGACTTTCTAATAAAGTCACAAACTAAAGCAATCATGACCAATGGACTGCTAAGAAGAATGAATATTCACAGCTGTTGGGAGGAACATTCTCTAGATGCCTCTTACATCCTTTTGGTGGGTGGTACAGTTCAATTATGTGGTTTCTTTACTGGACATTTTTGCCCACAAAATCTCTCTACTAATGACATTAGTGTATTGAAGCGACTACCATTATTGCATCTTGGATTATTTGTTACTTAGGTCCAAGAATATTCACTTTATGAAACTAGATTAACATTTGGTGTTCCAGTGTTCAGAGGAAAATATTTGCTTTATCTTCTTGAAGGATTTCTCCATTTACTAATATGTAGTTGTGCTCTTTAACTCTTCTGGCTGAGTTTTCCCTGAATTCTATTTTTGCAGACTTTTGAGTACAGTTGCTTCTGCTTATTTTGGACTCTTAATTACACTACATATAATTTTCCGTCCTTTCACATTCAGTCTTTGTGATCTTTGCCAGTGAGAATGAAATCCACCCCACATTCCCTCCCCTCTGCTACCTCTCCTATCCTCCCGGACCATTTTTCCCTTCCAACTTTGTGTGCTTTTGTAATACCCACTGAATCCATTTAATGTTGTCTGTGTGTACATGGGTGTAGAACAATCACTAGAGCATTAGTAGTCCCTCAGAGCCTGCATTGCTGAAGAAAACTGACTCTCCTATCTCCAGAAGCAATCAACTGTCATTAGTTCCTGAGATGCAGATGAACTTCATGAGCCCCTCCCCCATCTATGCTGGGATTTTGTGCAGATCTTGTGTGACAGACTTTTCCTGGGGAGATGCAACTCATATGTCTGCTTACTTGAGAAAGGGAGACCATAATAGACCAAAGTCCAACTTGATAAACCAATGGATTTTATTGGAATGACTTACAGGAATATGGGGGAATGGTTACTTAGAGAAACAGAAATTACTCAAAGACAGCTTCATCACCAAGGCCCATTACAGTGTGAATGACAGTTCACAAAAGCTGAAAACATGGAGCACACTGCACAGCCTGCAACAGCTCAGCAGGCTGGAGACTCCTTTCCAGGTAGCACAGTTGTCTGAACCTCTTCCACATAGACTGACCTAAGCAGTTTAGCCGCTCTCTGATGCTTTCAGGTTGCTCTGCTGGTCTACACTTCTAGGCTTCCTGGCTTGTCTAAGAGTCCTCTTAACAGTTTGGTTTGTCCGAGTCTCTCAGCAGTCTTTACTTTCCTCATACTCTTGGGGAGGGTGGGGCCTAGCAAATGTGGTCAGTTTCAGGGACTTCCTGAAGCTATTTTGAGTTCTTCATTTCCTGTCTTAATGAGCTTGATTGCAGGATAGAATGTTTTAATCCAGGAAAAAGCTGCTACCAATAGCCCCTTCCCAAACCATGCTAAATACTCAATTCCAAGGCAATATTGACCTTCAATGTTAATACTATGGCTGTTTTAAATGTCAGTTTGTCACAAATTAGAGTCACCTGAGTAGGAGAGTCACCTCAAGAACTGTCCTGATAGCCTTGATTGATACGGAAAGGCCCACTTCTATTTTGGGAGCCATATTCTGGCCCAGATTAAAAGGGTGGGGCAGAAGAAGAGCATCTTGCTTTTCGTTTGCTTAATCTTCTCTCTTGGCACAAGTTGATTTGCGCTATTGCTGCTACTGCTGATTCCTTCGCTGACAGCAGAACCAGTATTATCCAAGCTGTTATCGTGATAGGAAACAGCAGCTCTCCAGGAACCTTTTGAGCTTCCAGAACCAAATTGTGACTACTAAGGCACCCTGCCTTGTAGACTACTAAGGCACCCTGCCAGTTTACACACACACATACACACATACACACCCCTGCACAAACACACACACACACAGAGTGAGAAACAGCTATTGTGGAACTACTTTGACTGTTGAGGCATCCAGCTTTCTTAGCTTTATTTTACATATAAGAGTTTCTTTCCTTCATGTATGTGTATGCACAACATGTGTGCCTGGTTCCCGGGGAGGTCAGTTGTGGGCATTTGATTCCCTGGAACTGGAGTTACTTTTGTGATCCACTGTGTAGGCGCTGGGAATCAAACCCAGGTCCTCAGAAGGAGCAACAAGTGCTCTTAACCACTGGGCCAGCTCTCTAGTCCCAAAACAATGAGATACTTCATACCCACTAACTTGGCAAAGATTCAGAATTTGGCCATGCTACCAGGACAAGGACCAATTGTATATGTGTGGTCTAATGTGATCACTACTACAAATGTGGTCACTTTGAGAAAAGACTCTGGCATTATTTTCTTGGCAAAATTTCAGACAAAGTTCAACTCAGATTGGATCCAAGAGCAACATTCAGACAGCAAACAGGATCTATGTGCTGGGATGCCAGCTAGTGCTGTCCCCAACAGTTACAGTCTGGAAACAACCCGAACGTATGACGGTCATACCTTGGACAGCACACTAGGTAATGTGAAGTGATTGGCGCTCACAAAAGGACAGAAATCTTGGTAATGAAAAGCAGGAACGGGAAGACAACACAGAGTAGCACCCACTGGCACTCAAGCAAAGTTGTGCGCTGTCAACAGGTCAGCTATGCTAAGCAGTGAGCTCCCCTCTGAGGGGAGGGGGGCTGGGGCTGGGAGCTTGGGTCACTTTGTACTTTTCTCCTCTTGTGTTGAGTGTTCTTCCTATTGCTTCTTAAAAAGGAGTGGGTTGAATACAATGAAAGGGGCACTCTGAAATCTGACAGGAAAGGGCCTTGATTCTCAGACTTCTCTGGGGTAGACTACCTGTGGGAAGCCTGGTGCTAAGGAGAAGGAAGGCTTCCCAGCTGAGCACAGTCCCCCTTGGGCCCACAGGAATCTCCACAGAACTCAACAAATTGTCCTGAGAACAATTACAGTCCTCAAGACTGCGAAGAGCAAGGCCACTGAGGAGTGCATAACGATCAAGGAGGCCCAAAGCGGCAGGCCCTGTGAGATGAGAACTTCTCCACACCTGCAGTAAGAGACACTCAGAGACACTGCAGGGACCCTGCCTGGCTCGATGAGACCTTGAGACAAAGGGCTCAGGGAAAACAACACCTTCCAGGAGCCCCTCAACTGCTGCCACAGCCTGGCTAGTACACGCCACCAGATCTGGGAACTGGAAAGGCCCCAGCCCAAAGGCAGCGGTGGCACCACCCTGTCCCAGGCAGCCTGGCTTAGACGGTGCTCAGGTACCCCGTCACCAGCATGTGTGGAATCAGGCTGGCAGGTTTCCACCATCAGCTTGAAAGCAGTACCCCTTCTTTTTGGCTGACCCACTCCCTTTCCGAGGTCTGAACTAAGACTGGAGACAGACGTTGGGCTCCTCCCCTACTCAGCTCATCCCACCAATCAGGAGTCCCACAGACCTTGAGCAGTGGAGCCTCCCTCAGATTCCAGGCTCCAGTGCAGACACAGCTTCGGCACTCGCCAGGGACCACCGCCTGGTGCCAGGGAATTTACCTCACCAGAAGAGCCAACTGCCCAGCCTGGGAGGTAAGAACCAACTGTGGCAAGCGCTGCTTGTGGAGTGTGCCTAGGATTGTGCTCGTCCACCAACCTCCGCCGTCTGTCCAGAACCACATAGCCTGGTGCCAGATGTGACCGAGGGACCTGGGCTGCACCCCTTCCAAGATGGCCCAAGGAAACCATAAAGTACTACTACAAGGGGACCCCTGACTGGCTTCTGCTCCAGGTCACCCCATCTGCTCTCAGACACCTAGCTGAAGAGCTGTCCCCACAAATTCCCAAACTGCTTATTTCCCTTGAAGATTGGTGACAGCACCTTCCACTCAATCTCCAACAGTAAGTTTGCTCCTTGGGGAAAAAAATGAATTCTGGCTAAGCAGAGTCTGGGCCATGTTAGAGCATCAAATGTGGGGGTGAAGTCAGACGGACTCACATACCTGTAGCCCCAGGACTCAGGAGGCTGGTGCAGGAAGATACTGAGTTTGCTGTCGGCCTGGGCTACAGAGACTGTCTAGGGAAGAGGAGAAGAAAGGAAGGGAGACACCATTACAAAGCAGGGTGAGCCATCTCCTCTGCAACGCTCTGCTCTCTTCTTTCCATTTGGTGCTCCTGTCACTAGGGGAGCTGTAGCCTTTCAGTATGACCCCNCCCGGGCCTGAGGGATCCCCTGGCCGCAGAAAACAGCATCAACTCGCCAAGGTACCTGAGTTTTCAGACAGAATCCAGGCCCTGTCACCTCTGAGCAGTATTTAAGACAAAGTAAATTTTCTTGGAACTGTATGTGTGCATGTTACACGGTATAAGCATGTGTGTACATGTGTGCATGTGAATGCATGCACATACCTGAAGGGAGTGTGTGTGCACACCTGGAAAGTGTGTACTTGTGTATCGGGTCAAGGAGGGTGGCACATATTCACAAAAATGTAAGAAGGGTGTTCCCGTTCACACTGATGTTCATGGATGGACCCCAAGCCATCACTCAGCTGTTAGTTCTTGGTAAACGTGAAAGTGAGCTTCACACTGAATACGACAGGTAAGTACCACAGCAGATCCTGAACGTACACAGTGAGAGTCCTCTCTACTTGTCTGACCTCTCCCTGCCAACAAGGTTGATCAGCCCTGGGAGCCTCCACAGAGCCGTCCCTTAATCCTGGGACAGTGTGTCAGCCCTTGCCTTTGAGACTCCAGCAGGGGTTGCAGAGCCTCCAACAGCTTTGACCAATGGAACAGTGGCCTGGGCCATCACACAGGGCAGTTGAGTACCCACTGTTTCAAGGTGCTCAGAAGCGGCCTCCCAGCCAGAAAGGGCCATGAGCAACCACAGCAACACATTGGTGACAGAGTTCATTCTTCTGGGTTTCCCAGAGCTGTGCCACCTACAAGGGCTGCTCTTTGGGTTGTTCCTGACCATCTATGTGGTGACTGTCCTAGAGAACGTGGTCATTGTGGGCACCATCAGTGCTAGCCAGCAGCTACACATCCCTATGTACTTCTTCCTGGCCAATCTGTCTGTGCTGGAAACCCTCTACACCACAGTCACAGTCCCCAAGCTGCTGGCTGGCCTCCTGGCAGGAGCAAAAGCCATCTCCTTCTCAGGGTGCCTCACCCAGCTGTTCCTTTTTCTCTCACTGGGCTCTTCTGAATGCTTCTTACTGACTACCATGGCCTGTGACCGGTACATGGCCATCTGCCGCCCGCTGCACTACCCAGTCATTATGGATTCAAGGCTGTGCCTGCATCTGGCTCTCAGTGCCTGGCTTGGGGGCTTCTTGGCCTCCTTTGTGTCCACAGCTCTCATCTCCCGCCTCAGGTTCTGTGGCCCCAATGCCCTCAACCACTTCTTCTGCGATGTCTCACCTCTGCTGCAACTGTCCTGCTCAGACACTGCTGCCATCGAAACGCTGGACTTTGTGGCAGCCCTGGCAGTCCTCGCAACCTCTCTGACAGTGACTTCCATCTCCTATGCCCGCATCCTTGCCACTGTCCTGAGGATTCCAGGAGGAGCAGGCCGCAGGAAGGCTTTCTCCACATGTGCCTCCCACTTGGTGGTGGTCTTAATCTTCTACACCACCACCACCTTCATGTATGCCCGGCCTCACGCCATAAGCTCCTTTGACCTCAACAAGCTGGTATCTGTGATCTACTCGGTAGTGACTCCCCTGTTGAACCCTATAATCTACTGCCTGAGGAACCGTGACATCAGGGAGGCACTTACCAAGCTCCTCCAGACCCCCAGGTTCTCCTGAATGCCAGGAGCTGGGTCCTGCTGTGCTCTTCCTCGTCAATGAAGACAAGTCCATCCTTTCCCACATTTCAGAGTACCAAAGGACACAATGTGACCATTATCCAGCAACAAACAATAAAAAGAGGTAACTAAGACCTACAGACTCATCTAGAAAACTCAGCCTGACCCATGGACAGCTGTTCTTGTTAGCAGACCAAGCAAGTCCTTTGTTCTGAAAAATCTCAGTGCAGAACCCAAAGGAAGCTTCCTGTCTACTGTCACTTCCCTGATCACCTAGGATCTGGACTTTATGTCCTTTCCTTGACCAGCCTTGAACACCCCACTTCTGAGGCCCTGGGATTGGCCTTTATCACATGAGGTCCCAGCTCCTGGTCAGGTGGAAGGGTTCCAGCAAGTCCAGACAGCATTACTGAACATGCCGATGCTCCCTTTTCTCAGAAACAAGGATGGCTTATTACATCTTCTTGCACAAAGCTGGGTATGTCTGGTGGGTAAATGGCATGCGTGTGCCTGCCTTTTCTCTCTTTTGTGGGGCATGAAGCGGACACAGTAATGTAAGCATTTCCCTTCCTGGCGGCTGTCATTGTTAGCCAGGCCAAGTTCTTTCTTGGCTTTGTGGTTGTCCTTTTCCTTCATGACAGCCACCTAGAATGATGAACTTCATGTGTTTCTTTGGGAGAATTTAACAGATACTTCAAGTCTGTGTAAATGTTCTGTGTTGCATTTATGGTCTGTGTCTTACTGCTTTACCTTGTACTTCTGAAGTTACATCAAGGTGCATTCATACTTAGGATTGTGTTGTCACCTTCACAAATGTAGCCCTTTGTGAGGGAGCACCCTCTGTCTCCGGCACATCTGTCTGCCTCAACACTTAAAGCTTGAATTCTGCTTTGATTTAATACAGTCGCATCACCTTCCTTTCGGAATCCATGTGAGGCAGACTTTCGGTGCTGATTTTAGTCTACTCTCTCCTCCTGACCACCCTTCTGCCTGGGATCCAGGCAGAGACTGCACAGACCGTGCTTCTGCCACAACAACTGCTTTCTATTGCAAACTCTGCTGTCAACCATTTTTAGACTTTGTGGATAACTTGTTCTATAATCTTTGAGCTGTTCTTGTTTGATTTGCAACTGTCTTCGGTGTGTATCTCTCTTTGTATTTGCACCTTTGGGTGTGTGATGCTTCCAGAACTCATGACTTGCATTGCCATCAGTTTTTTAAAACATATCAGGCATAACTTCCTTAAATGCTGCATCTGCTCTATTCTCCTCTTTGTTTGCTCCAAAACTGTATGTGTGTCAGATTTTCTTACTATAGTCCCTCTGTCTCCTCACATTCTGAGCTACATACTCTCTTTTCTGGACATTTTTCTTCCAGTCTTCCGGGTTCCCAAGTCTTTCTCCAACTATGTCTAATATTCTGGGTGCTTGGTTTTATTTTGTTCATTCTAGAATTTTTGTTTAATTCTTTGTCTATGTGGGGAAAAAAACTCATTTTTCACAGTCATCAATCATCACAAAGCACACCCGGGACCAAATGTGTCAGGTAGTATCCCTATTTACCAATCAAGCATTTCTGCAGCTAATATAAGGTAGGGTCTTCTGATTCAGTTCAACTCTGACACTGACTGCTCAGTTCCCACAGATCTTAGCTGTATGCCCAGACAGTCCAGCCTAATTCAGAAGCCAGCTCCGAGCCCAAGGAGTTTACCTTTATTTCTCACGAAACAGCTATCAATGGAGCTTTGCATAATCCCTTACGCGGGATCTTCTAATTTGCTAGAGGAGCTCACTAAACTCTGGGAAACATTTGCTTACACGTTCCAGCTTATTAAGAGAACCACACCAGGACTGATGAGGGTGCTTAGTAAGGCGCTTGCCTTGCGGACATAAACACATAAATTTAATCCTCAAAACCCACATTGAAAAGACAGGGCCAGGCATGGTACTACATGCTTGTAGTCTTGCTGCTGGGAAAGCAGAGACAGGCATGTGCCTGGGGCTCACTAGTTAGCCAGCTCAGCCTATTTGGCAAGCTCCGGGACAGTGAGAGACCCTATCCCAAAAACACAAGATGATTGCCCGTGAAGAACAAAAACCTGAGGTTTTGTCTGGCCTCCACATGCAGCCACACACATGTGCACTTGCATATGCATGTGTACCTGCACACTCATGAACACATACACACAGACAGCATAAAAGAAGAATCACAAGGGATACAGATGAAGAGACACAATGGGCAAGGAGTCCATGAGTATGGTTTTCCTGCACTGGTCTGTCTGTCCATGAGTGCCCTGGGTCTCCTGCACTGGTCTATCTGTCCATGAGTGGTGGCCTGGGTCTCCTGAACTGGTATGTCTGTCCATGAGTGTCCTGGGTCTCTTGCACTGTCTGTCTGTCCATGAGTGGTGCCCTGGGTCTCCTGAGCTGTCTGTCTGTCTGTCTGTCTGTCTGTCCATGAGTGGTGCCCTGGGTCTCCTGAACTGTCTGTCTGTCTGTCCATAAGTGGTGCCTTGGGTCTCCTGCACTGGTCTGTCTGTTCATGAGTGCCCTGAGTCTCCTGAACTGTCTGTCTGTCTGTCCATGTGTGGTGCCCTGGGTCTCCTGCACTGAACTGTTTGTCTATCCATGAGTGATGACCTGAGTCTCCTGAACTGTTTGTCTGTCTGTCCATGAGTGGTGCCTGGGTCTCCTGCACTGGTCTGTCTGTCCATGAGTGGTGCCTGGGTCTCCTGCACTGGTCTGTCTGTCTGTCCATGAGTGGTGGCCTGGGTGTCCTGCACTGGTCTGTCTGTCCCTTACTCAGATTGCACTGTTCCTTTCTACTGCCATATGCAGATCCCTAATACCTTTAAGATCTATTTACTTTTATTTTATGTGTATGAGTGCTTTGCCTGCATGTATTAATATGTACCAAGTGAGTGCTTGGTGCACATAGAGGCCAGAAGAGGACAATAGATCCCCTGGAACTGGGAATAGAGATGGTTGTGAGCCAGCACATGGGTTCTGGGAAATGAAGCAAGGTCCTCTGCAAGAGCAGCAAATGCTGCTAATTGCTGAGCCAGCTCTCCAACCCAAGCTTTAGTATCTTGCGTGAGCCCCTCTTCCTTGGTCTTCTAGAAGTTATCTTGGGTGTTCCAGGTCTTTCCTTGTCATCTTCAGAATCTCTTGGATTCTTTATTAACTTGCTAGCCCAAATTTTTAAAATGCCATACACAAAGTGGCTTAAATAACAGAAATTATTTTCTATTTTATCTTAATAACTGGGGTCTTCTGAGGCCCCTTTTCTTGCTGTAAGGATGCCCTATCTCTTATGCCCTTACACAGTGGTCCTCCTGTCTCTGTACAATGACCTAATATCCTTGGATTGTGCACCTGTTATTTCCATAAAGATCCTATTATAAAATACAACCACATTCTGAGGTGCTTGGAATTAGGATTCAACATACAAATGGGACAACTCAACTTCTAACAAGTACCTCTAAAAGACATCCTGGAGCGGGCTGACAAGTGCCGAACAAATCTGACTCTTGTGGTGGCATTAAACTCCATAGGCCAGACTGGACATGGCGGCACACCTTTAATCCCAGAACTTGAGAGACAGAAGCAAATGGATCTCTATGAATTTGAAGTTATTATGATCTAAATAGTGAGTTCCAGGCAAGAAATGGAATCTTCCAAGAACATGTGAGTCAAAAATGAATGATGTTCTCAGCAGCGTTCAGAGAAGATGGACAGGCAGCACTCTGTAACTGGCGCCTCTAGGAATAGGAAAGGAAAGCTGGAAAATAGTCACCCTTGGTAGAGATCAGCAGGTAGGCACTGGAGTTTCAGTATGGAGTTATCTAAGAGCAATAATTTAGGCACCAACGCATAGAGAAAGACCATCTCCATGCTGGGAATACTCCCAGAAGCAGAAGTAGGGGAATGGAGAAAGAAAGAGTCCAGCACCAATGAACACTGTCAGGTCTAAGCAGAACTGCAATCTAATTCAGATTGGGAACTACAGGGCCCAAGTAGCATGTGCAACATGATGCAGCGGTAGGAGTCAAAGGGTTGGCATTATCCCATCTCCAAGAATTCCAAGGAAGGTTGGCCTGGACCATGGAATGTCAGCCTGGAGAGCTGGTCTAGCTACAGAGGAAAGGCTGAATTAGAGTTCTACACGGTAGAAAGTCACTTTAAGTTAAAGGGAAAAGTGGCAGTTACTTATGGGGTGGAGCCTTCAATCAAGGAAGCTGCAGCAAGACTTCCCAGACAAGGTAGGAGCACTTGTATATCATTATATAGGGAACTGAGTTGTGGGATATCACAGGCGTTGGAGGGTAGAACCTGTTCAAAAGGCTGCATCCCCAAAGGACTTCCCCACCCCACAACCAGGCATTGAAGATACAGAAAACTAGGACCAGCTGGCAGAAAGTTTGCAGTCTGCCCTGTCCTAGGGCACAGGGCAGCTGAGAAAAAGCTCTGGTCACTGTGCAAACACCACCAAAATAATAAAATGAAGACATAACAGGACACAGCCACCATTCTCTCCGGGTGATATGAGCCCAAATTGCCACAGAAGAGCAGCAGGTCAGCTTAGCTCAACATCTTTCTCTGCTCTCCATATGACTGACCCCTAAAAGGACAGAATCCTGTCCTCTATTTTAAAATCAGTACATTTTCCCACTTTCCTTATGATGACTTGTTTGTGGTGTGTGCATTCATGTGTGTACACATGTACACATATGTGTGCAAAAGCCCAAGGAGGCCAGGAGAAGGTATCAGATCTCTCAGAGATGGAGTTATAAATTGTAAGCTGCCTGATGTGGGTTCTGGGGTCTAAGCTCTGGTTCTCATGGTTGAGCAGCAAATGTTCCTAACCACTGAGAAATCTCTCCAGCTCCAATAGTGTATTTTTAAGATTTCTTTTGATGTGTATGTGCCTGTGTAAGTTTATGTGCACCAGTCACCCTGGAACTAGATTCACAGGTTGTTGTGAGCCGCCTAATGTGGGTGCTGGAAACCAAGCTTGGTTGTCTTTGAGAGTAGGAAAACATTTTTAATCTCTGAGCCATCTCTCCAGCTCCTGATGTATTGTTTGTTTGTTTAACTCTTCTATACTTTTTCAATCAGCACAACCAGTTTAGGACAAGGGATGCAGCTCTTTTTGTAAAGTGCTCATTTCACATGCACAAAGCTCTGAATTCTACCCCCAGTACCACAGAACCACACATGGTGGTTCATGCCTGAGGCTCTGGAGTCTATGCCCAGTACAAACATGGTGGTTCATGCCTGAAGGCTCTAGATGATACATATTTACTGCAGGGTTTAAGACAGCCTTTCTCAGGTAAATAATTCACTTGCGTGACTAGTTTTCTGGGCTCCCCCACCAATGTAGAGGGGTGTTGACTGAAATCAAATGCTTTGTCTTCCTCTTCTGAAACAATTAAGGTCATTTTCTTCCTTAGTCCACAAGTAGGAGCATGTTTGGCGATTCTGACTCTGTGATAACACTTTCTTTATGCCCAATAGGATTTTTTGCTAATATTTTAAGAGCTTCCATGTCTATTCAAATATCAAGTCCTAAATGCTATTCTTGCCTCTGTGCACATCTTGCAGCCTAGTCCAGTAGGAAGCTGCCTCTCCTCTGTGTTTCCTACTGTGCCTCTAGCCCTCTTTCTTCTCTACTCTCATCTTTGGAACAACCCTCAAGTGTCAGAACCCAAAACTGTACCCCTGGGTTGGTGACCTTTCCTCTCAGAGTCTTCATCTTTTATAGGATACCTTTGTAAACTCAACCCCCCTCTTCTTTTGAGGGGAACAAAATGTTTTGATCTGAAAATTTCTTTCATTTTATTCCTGTTTTATTCTATTTTATTTCTGTTTTACAGCATCCTTTTCTTAGTTATCAACATCATCTGCTCTGGTCATTATGAGTGTGTGTGTGTGTGTGTGTGTGTGTGTGTGTTTTAAGTTTTCTTCTGGGTCCTCAAACCTCTTTTTTTTCTGTTTTTATACCTTGGCCTTGTTCTTGTGTGCTGCAGACGGCCTTGATTGTCTAACAAATAGTGTTTGTCCTTTACATTTTAACATGTAGTAGGGGAAGGAAGGAACACCTGGAAGCTCTCCCTGCATGAGTTAAAAGGGGGCATCGGCCAGTCTCTGGGTTAACGGCCTTTCAACTGCACATGAAAGAAAGTTCAGAACCAGAACCACACTAGCGAGCTTCAATGGGAGGAGCTCCATACACTAACCAGGTATTGCTGAGCCCAGATTACAAGGACCACTTCCCTTCCTCTCCAGGTCCTGCCCCTGTCCACTGGGTCCATCTCGGATTCCCAGGAGGCTCCATACTAAGCCTCAGCCAGAACAGGGCTGACCCAGCAGCTCAGACTGTAATCTTGGGCCTTGGAAAGCAAGTCCAGGGCGCATGAAAACTCTCATGGCTGTCTGGAGCTGAGATTACACTTACCCTACAAAGGCAGGGAGGGCACAGCAAAAGTCAGCTTGAAAACAAAGGAGGGCTGGCTCTCCAGGGGCCAGGAAAGGTTCAGATCAGTAGGGATTCTAGTGTTGTTGGGATACTCATGACTGTGTATCCCTGCCTGGAGGGCCATCTGGCAGGATGCTGGGCACATTCCAATGCTTACCGGGAACCCTACACACCTAGAAAGACATCGCAGAGGTCCTTTCGGCAGGAGAAGAGGCATAGGTGGGGCTGGGATTACATCAGAGGAATGGGGAAGGTGGTGGGAAATTCATGAGATGGGCAGGTAGAGAAAACCAGAGAGGAGGAGAGGCCTTGAACAAAGATGCTGGACCGACAGGGACAAGAACGCACTGGATGTCGTGGGTGGTGGGGCTAGTGGACATAGGGAAATGAGAGATTTGGCAGGCCTGGAGGATGGGGGAGATGAGGTGGGAGGAAGCAATATGCAGCACAGCTAGAATGGGGGGCCGGGCAACAGAAGGGCTGGGGTTGTGCCTTTCTGAGCATGCCGCACCTCCTCCCTTCGCGTCACCCGGGGCTGAGCTTCCACGGCAGCCCGCCCCTAATGTTCGGGCGGAGGCTTCTGCAAAATCCAGTCGTGAGCTCTGCTTCAGGAAGAGGGTCCTCGCCGCCTCACCTTTCTGCTTGGGGCCACGACCCCTATGCGCTGTTCCGCTGTTCCGACCTTGGCCTGTGACCAGTAAGTCGGGGAGGTTGATGAACCCAGTGAAGCTTGGGAGGGAGGAAGTTGGGGGCGGGGAGAGAAGACCTGAGAAGGATGGAGCCACCACTCAGACTGCTGGTCCACAGCCAGTCCGAACCCATCCTGATCAGTGACCTGCCCGGACTGCTGACCTGAGCAAACCCGGGAAGGGTGGAGCTGGGGCGGGGAAGGGAAAGACTTACTTAGAGTCCAGGCCTGCCGGGCATTTAGCCCAGCACTGGTTGTTTGCGCTGCAAGGAATCGCGGGTCTGGCTTCTGCTCCCCCACCAGCAGCAGCAGCAGTGCGTGCAGCCGCAGCCTCTGGCTAAAAGACTCGTCAGATCTAGGATACCAGAGCAAGTCACAAGGCCGTCGATTCTAACCCTAAAATGAGTGTGTTGAGGGCTCTCGATTCCAAAGTAGCGTCCTCCATACACTAATCCATCCCCAGCCCTTCCAGAGACCCGTGTGCAGGGCGGGGGGGGGGAGAAATTTGTGTCCCCGCCCCCAAGGCCTGAGCCCCACTGAGGGAGCTCAGCAACCTCCATCTCCACCCTACCACAACAGTAAAACGGCTGCCCTGCTGTTGAGCCCCTTCACCCCACCCCATCTCTACCTGGTTACATAGCAAGAACCCCAAACCAAAGTCCTGATGCTGGAGATTAAAAGAGTCCCTTCCCCAGCTCTGAACCCACTGTCCTCCAAAATGCCTGGAGCCCTCTGTCAAATTACCACAAAATCGTTCTGCCTTCAGGCTGATGTCGGTGTTCTCAGGACCGGATGGGCCTATTCCCTGGCCATGATACCCCCTTGCCCAGGCTCTAAACGAAGCGCTACCCCTTATCAGAAGCTGAAGCCCCTTCCATCCTCTTCTTGTAGATTCTGCCCAGTAGGATGAACTGGACTGCTGCCACGTGCTGGGCTCTGCTGCTGGCCGCCGCCTTCCTCTGTGACAGCTGTTCTGCCAAGGGAGGCCGCGGAGGAGCTCGAGGCAGCGCCCGCGGGGTACGCGGAGGCGCGCGTGGGGCATCCAGAGTGCGCATACGGCCGGCACCCGGCTATGGCTCCTCTCTGCGTGTGGCGGCGGCAGGGGCAGCCGCAGGGGCTGCGGCAGGTGTGGCTGCTGGCCTTGCCACCGGCTCTGGCTGGAGGAGGACATCGGGGCCTGGAGAGTTAGGCCTGGAGGACGATGAGAACGGGACAACTGGAGGCAACGGAACTGATCGAGGGGTCTACAGCTACTGGGCCTGGACTTCGGGCTCTGGGTCCACTCCCAGCCCACGTATCTGCCTGCTTCTAGGTGGCACCCTTGGTGCCTTAGAATTGCTTTGGCCCTAGATAGGGCTGAGCTCCATCCCAGATCTGGTTCCTTGCCTAGTCAGCGGGGGCCCAAGGGACCATCCTAGTGTTTTCCAGCTCAAAGGGTCACTTCCTTTTGCTGACTATGGTTCCCCCGCCCAGGTGACGGCCTGGGCATTCTGAACCCACAAGCTCTCTTGCAATTTGTGGACACTGTCTACTCTCTTGCCCATCCCGGTCTCTCAATCTTCCACCGCCAGAGAGGCAGGCTGCCCTTCACTCTCCAGAGCTGCCCCAGAGGAATTACTGGGCCATGCCTGTCTGCTTGCCCTGGACGCAAGAGCATGAATAATGCTGACCACCAGGAAGACGCCATCCTCAGGTGATTAAAAGTGTCTGATTCTGCCACTAAAGCCCAAAAGACCTTGGGCCTCCTGTGGAAGCAGAAGAAATGGACCATGTTCCTCTGGACTTCACAAATTTGATGAAGAGAACATTCACTTGGACTGCAGTGTGAGAAATGTCAGGTGCTAACCACCTGCCCAGAGCAGGTCCTAATGATGTCACAGCTCAGGAACATCCAGAGCAGAAAATACCCATCCCAGGACAGCCACTGTGGTCCTCCTTGAACATGCTGCCAAGGCCAAGATAGTATGTGTCTTCCCCACAGGCTGCCTAAGAGACCTGTCAAAAGCGGTCCTCACTTGGAACCACTTGGCCACAAGGACCACTTAACTGTCCCTAAGATTTACTGAGGGTAGGGGTTCCAATTTGGACACATTCCATTTCCTTTGAACTTTAAGGTTCACAAGCCAGGGTCACTTGGACACAGTATCAATCCTGTTGGAGCCGTCTTTGTACATGACCCAAACTGCAAGATTCCCATAATGCCAGTGGACAGCAGCATCTTGTGTTGGGAGACCCTTTCCTTTGGAAACAGATGGAGCAGGAAGGTAAGAGAATATGGCACAATTGGCAGCTGGCAGCATGCACATTGGAGAAAGCAACAGTTCTTCAGGCCCACTGCTGCCAGAGGAAAACTAAAACCAGACTCAGTAGGTTGTGAGTTTGGGCTAACACTACTAAGTTTTCTGACCATTCATATCCATCCTGAGGACAGGGCTGATGTCCAGGGTGGTCTCAGAGATATGCACTGCAGTCCTCACCTGGATCTACCTTTGGGCAGACTGGCTCCCTGCTGCCCACCAGCACATCCTTGCTCCATGGAGTGATGGGTCTCTGGACTCAGTCAGTATACACAATGCTAGCCTCACAAATTTCTGGTTAGTGTACAGGTTTCCAGGCTATTGGCAGGACCCTAGCCAGGCATTTTCTTGACCAACAAGTTGCAGGATGCAGCTCCCTGCATACTCTACACTGCCGGTGCTCTTAGGCACAGCCAGCCTGTCTCTTACAGACCAAGCTCAAACCCAAGACCAGCACGCTAAGGGCCATGCCCACTCAGGGCCTCAAAGGCAGGTACCAGAATCTGGTATAGAAAGACCCACTAGAGCCCCTTCAGCTTGTCAGATACCTATGAGGATGGGCTATGTGGATCCGACCTTCACGTACCAGGGTACCATGTGCTGGTTCTAGACATTATGGAAACATCTCCTTTGAATTATTATTTTGCATACCAATCTGACTTCTCCAGGGTGTTTAGCACCTGGCACAGCCACACATCTTTGAATACCTTCTCCGCCAGCAGGAACCATAAGATGCTGAGGGAGAATCTCAGGACGCTTACCATACTGCAGTCACAATAAGGGGCAACAGTAGAAGGCTAGCCCCTGTTATCAGCTATCCACAAGAAGCAGAGAGCCAGCTGAGCGTGCAAGCACTGGTTCAGGCAACTACAGGAAAGCCAGGTCAATATTGGACAGAAAAAACTAGAACTACTGAGCAGGTGTAGCCCAGCTGGTCCAACAGCACCTCCTGTCTGTATCAACCAGCCCTTCCCTTTTCCTTTCTAGATAGCAAGCTGCTGGCAGCAACATCCTTTAGATGCCTATGGGTATACAGAAGTCAATCATGTTGGGGCCCTTCTGTACCATATCCTGCAGGCACCATGGTTCCAATGGCTAGATGTGATCCCCTTCCAGTGCTCCTCTGGCCTGTGCAAAGGTGAGCCTATAGCAGATGGTCTCCTGAGGTACAGGCTTGGAAGTACAAGGGGAGAGGACATTCCTGGGCTTTTCTATTCCAAACCTCCTGTTGCTATCTGTGCACACATGTATCAGTGAAGAGTTCAATGTGAAATAAAGGTCTCTGCTGGTAGCGATCTTTTTCCTCATTGCAGGACTTCAAGACTCTTGAGATTCTGAATTAGGAGCCCCGGTCCCTAATCTACCAATCCCCAGCATTCATTGGTGGGAGGGGATTTAACTAATGGGATTAAAGTACTAAGTGCACAATAAAAAAAAAAGCTATCAGAAAATGGGCCTTTCACCTGGTGAAACACACCTGTATAATTCCAGCACTCCAGAGGCTGGAGCAGGAGAGATGTGTATTTGAGACCAGCCCAAATCACATAATAAAACCTTGTCTCAAAATAACAGAAAAAGAAGTTAAATTAAATGAGAGATAGTCAGAGAAAGATTTTTTTAAAAGTGGTCTTTTTAACCCAATTTTTTAAATTACAGATTATAGCTTTGACCTCTGCGATAGCATTAACCTCTCCTTGAGACTGAGAGAAAACCTCCTGATTAAACCACATATTTAGGACTCCTGGGACCCCATGGTTGTAACCAGGACTAACCAGGCTGATAAGAGAACAGAGTGCCCTTTGGAGTTAGGGGCTGAGTCTTGGGTACCAACACATAGAGCCTGTGGATATGGGGAACAGTTCCGAGAGCTAAACGCTCCAGCTGCAGTTCCATGGAGTTTGCAGGAGGCTATACTCCAGCCAGCCAGTTCAGGCTCTGCGTCATCAACAAGCAGGCAAAAGATCACGGTCCAGCATCACTTGGCCCAGTAGCCCTTTGCGGAAGGTCCGGAGGAAGTCTCGGGCTGCCATGGCATAATCAGGCTGGATAACATTGACATTACCTAAGGACAGAGGGTCAGATGAGAAAGGGGCCCCTAAGGGCAGCCCAGCCCTAAGAGACCACTAGAGGCACCATCAGTGGAACCTGAGGAACAGGGCATGTTCAGAAAGAACACAGGCACCACATCCACCCAGCACTGTCCGGAGTTAGGACCGCCCTCGGAAGCCGATACTACAAAGTCCTCCCTCCCTAGAAATTCCCACAGCTCCCCTTCCCATGCTCTGATACCAGTACAGTTGCCTACAGGTTTCCTTCTGTGTCTCCCTCCTGTCCTGCAGAAAAGGCCACGGGTCCTATGCCATCAGCCTCACTCACCTGTGCCGGTGAGCACTTTCACTTTCCGCGTCTTCCCCAGCTTCACAGCCACACTCTTCAGCACTCGCTCTATGTGGTCACAGGCACTGGGCAGGCCATAGTGCTGCACGTACCTGCAAGCCCACGGCGCAGGTCAGGTTTCCATGAGGCTCCACGCCTGAGGAGGATTCCCACTCACCCACACCTCAGAGGAGCCAGCTCCCGGGCTCTTGAGAGGACCAGACTGCTTCCAGGCAACTTACTGCTCCAGAATAAGGCTCGGAAATTCTTACAGAAAAGTAAAGGCTTATCGCCCAATAAGGTCAAATTCAAATTTTTGACTGGCACTCGGTCAAAAGTGACCAGGCCTTCAAAGCAGAACAGACCAAAACTGAGGTCAGTCAGCCAACTTGCGCTGACCCGTCAATGACCGGATGTTAAACAGTAAGCACAAGAGCATGTCAGTCCATATAACTGCGTACTGAACATCACGAAGCTGTGACAAAGCCCATGTGAAAAAGGCCTGAAGTGCACTTCACTAGGGGAAAGCTCTGAGGAACAATGGACGAGAGACAGACATCAGTCAGAGAAGAGGCTGACGGACACTACAAAGGCAGGCCAGAAATAAAGTATCTTGAGTAGTGCACAGGGACCTGGTCACTAGTGAATCAGACACCTGCCCCACCACAGAGGTGAGAGGTCACAGACACCTGCCCCACCACAGAG
>LOJH01000373.1:5368-38360 GCA_001685095.1 Ellobius talpinus | reverse complement strand
CCAGGACAGGCTCCAAAGCTACAGAGAAACCTTGTCTCAAAAAACCAAAAATAAAATAAAAATAAGAAAATGGACTGGGACGTAGCTCAGCAGTAGAGCAGGTGATTATTGTATTCAATCCCAGCACAAAAAGAACAAAAGAAAGAGGATGAAGGTGGTGGAGCATGCATTTAATCACAGCAGGAGGTAGAGGCAAGCAGATCTTTGTGTGTTTGAGGCCAATCTGGTGTATGTAGTGAGTTTCAGGACAGCCAGAACTATGTAGAGAGACCCTGTCTCAAAAAACAAAACCAAAAAGGGAAGGGGTTCTGAAGCAATGGTTGACTGGTTATGAGCACTTATTGCTTTTCCAGAAGACCAGTGTTCAATTCCCAGTGTCCACATGACGGCTCACAGCCATCAGAAACACTAGTTTCAGGGGAGTAGACACCCTTTCTGGCTTCCATGGACACCACTCATGCAATGGTGCACAGAGATATATGCAGGCAAAACACCCATACACCTAAAATAAAATTTTTAAATGAGAAAAAGATTTGAACAGACATTTTCCCAGAGAAGACACATTGACGGCCAATGGACACAGGAAAAGACGGTCAGCATCACTAGTAGGAATATACATCAAACGCTGCAACCTGTGAGTCTAAAATTAAAACTGGCAAGGGCTGAGAAATGGCCCAGTGGCTACGAGCACTTGTAGCTCTTGCAGAGGACCTGGGTTAGAATCCCAGCACGCATATGACTGCTCACAACTATCTTTAATGCCAGTTCTAGGAACCTGATGCCTTCCTCCATGGCACCACATGTATGTGGTGCACAAACATGCATGCAGGCAAAATTCATAAACATTAAATAAAATATTAAATCCAACAATAATAAAATAAAAGACTGGCCACACGTGTAAAGAGGACTCAGAACAGCCTCTTCTCTGCTAGGGGTGGTGTATGGCACAGTAAAACTGCCCTGAAAACCAGCTCAGCAGTTCTGTAGGAAGCTAAAGCTCACCTCTAAAAAGTGGCCCAGACATTCTCCGGCATTTTACCCAAGAGAAGTAGAAACTTACATCACATAAAGACTGTGCATGAATGCTTCCAGAAGCTTTGATTGTGATAGCCAAGAACTACACGCACTCCATGTCCACCAGGGTGAACAGATAAACCAAGGGCAGGATGTCTGGGTGATACACAATGAGTTCAAGCACCAAAAGGAATGCAGAGCACAGATAACTCAGAACAATCAAGCCCAGTAGAGGAAGCCAGGCGAGAAAGGATGTATTCTGCACAATTTCGTTGACAGAATGTTTATCTACTTCCTGCCCACCCACAAGGGATTAAGGAAGAGACAAAGTGAACCAGGGTCTTACTATGTAGTCAAGGCTGGTCTCAAACTTATGATCCTATCTCATCCTCACAAGTACTGGGATTTGGGACATGTATGTATCACCACACCCAGCAGAATGTCCACTATCTTGTATGACAATATGATATGGTCATATTTCACAACTTACCAAATCACATACTTGTAATAATGTAAGATTATATAATACTTTAATGACTTACTTTTAAAACCATACCTAGATAAGATGAGCTGCAGCCCCCATAACCCACTGCTACTCACCCAAATAGCCCATGCCTGTTGAGGGTGTAAAGGAGGTAATCGGCCATGGTCTCTTCCCCAACAAGGTGGTCCAACACAGTTCCTAGAAGACAAGCAGCTAAGGCAAGCCCATGGAACAGTGGACATCTGTGCTCCACCAAGCCCAAAGGTCTCCCAGTTGAAGGCAGGAAACCTCAAGCTACTAAGGAACCTCCCTGCAGGATGGCTCACAGTTGTGGCCTTCTTGCTTTGAATATGTGACTTGCTGCCACCCCCATTACAGAGCAGAATGGCAGCCAGCACACGTATGCTGTGGGCTAGTCTCCCTCTCAAAGCCGTGAAAAGCATCTGGTAGCAGGAAGGATGGAGGAAGTAATGACTCCACCTGCCTAGGGGACAGTCAAAGTCAACAGTGGAGCAGAGGCACACCCATCCCTAGCAGGGGCTCACCACACAGGGCCAGCTTCAGGCCTGTCTCCACACTTTCAATCCGAGGAGCCAGCACCCCAGGAGTATCCAGCAAGAACATCAGTGGACGCTCACATACCTGGGCAGCAAAAGGTGGATGAAGCAGGCAGCTCTGCCCGGCAGTCAAACCATTGCCAGAGACTCTGCAGCAGGCCTCTGGATAAACCCACCACATAAGTTGTCTTCTGCACCAAGGTTTAGGGTCCCCATTGGGTATAATTTCTGCTTAAGTTGAAGAACAAATAAAAGTCCAAGGTCCATGGAAAGTACAAGGGAATACGTGAGTGTGGCTCTGGCAGGTGAGGTAAAAAGGCTGCCTCCCTGACAGATCTACACAGAATATAGCAGCACTGGCCCTACCAGGAGGGGAGGGAAAGGATGGGGGTCAGAAGCAGCGCCAGTGCTGCACTCAGGGGTGCCAGGCTCAGTAGAGCCAGCACAGCTCTGGGCAGAGCTCTGGGCTTAGCAATCAAGGCCCTACCTGGATTCTGGATGTCACAGCTCTGGTGATTCCTGGCTCACCGCCCACTCTGGCAGCTTTTCCTGAAAAGACAAGAGAGAGGCCATCAAATATTTATACATAGCAACAGAGCAAGTAATAAAATGTATTTAGCCAACATATCCAGCAAGCAGAATGGAAACCAGAGGTCAATAAGTTGCCAATTTATAATCTGTTCCTTCCTAAATACCAAAGAACACATGGCAAGGGTTTTCAAAGCTAGACACAGTGACCAAGGGTCAACAAAAGCCCAGAGCTCACTTCCCAGCGTAGAAAGGTTCCCCCTGATACAAAGGTCACACCAGACCTGCTCCTCCACCTCAAAACCTCTCCTGGACTCACCTACTCCAGAGCAGGCAGGCCAGCGCCACCCTTGATTCTGGCACTGTGGCTGCCTGGCGTGGGACCCAGCCCAGGGCACCCCAGAGAGGCTACCTATTCACTGCCAACCACCACAGGAGTAAAAGGGTCAAAGTGTCCATCACAGATGACCAAAGGGATGAGACAGACAGCGCAATAACTTGGACCTAAGGAGGAGGGAACTACTAGCAAAGTTCCAACATGGACAAACCTAGAACATTAGATTAAGTGAGACAAGTCAGTTCCAGAATTTGGGGGGCTTTTTGTTTTATTTTGTTTTGTTTCTTTTTCAAGATAGGGTTTCTCTGTGTTACAGCTCTGGCTGTCCTAGAACCCACTTTATAGACCAGGCTGGCCTCAAACTCACAAAGATCTGCCTGCTTCTGCCTCCCAAGTGCTGGGATTAAATGTGTGCACACCACTGCCTGGCTCCAGCATTCCTTATTGACACAGCTGGACAGAAATAGAAGAGGGCTGACAGGCACTGGGGCAAAGAACAGGATGATATGTTTGAAGCTTCAGTCTCAGGTAATTTAAATTTTGGCTAATAGGGATGCCTATTCAACCCTATAAACAACTTAATACCCCTAAACAAAAAAGATAGACACTTTAAAGGAAAATAAAGTTAAAAAAATTAGATGATTGTGACACCCCTCCCCCAGTTAATGTCCCAAATACCCCCTTCCTAAAATAAAAGTACAGCATGATTTCAAACTCTCAACCTTTACTGTACAAATGGGTGTTGTTGCTGTTTCATAGTTTTGTTTTGTCTTTCGGAGACAGAATCACTATTGCGGCCTTGGTTAGTCTAAAGCTTGCTATATAGACCATCCTAGCCTTGAATTTACAGAAATCCTCCTGCCTCTGTCTCCCAAGTGCTGGGATTAAAGGTGTGTGCCACCACACTTTTTTTGTTATAACCTGGCTGTCCTGGATGTCTCTCTGCAGATCAGGCTGTCCTCAAACTCAGAGAGCCACCTGCCTCTGCCTCCCAAATGCTGGGATTAAAGGTGTGTACCAACACATCTGGATTTGTAAACATTCTTAAATAAACACTGTACTGTTGGTGTGAAAAATGAAATAGATATAAATTTATCCCAAAGTCCAAAATGCATAAAAGCCAAGAGCGCATGAAAGCTTGGTAAGAACACACTGTGTACTAAATGGCTGCTCACTACACAGACCTCCTTCAGACCATTAACTGTCCTTTCAGCAAACAGGACACGAGCTACGGAAGAAATGCCTCCAAGCAACAGAGCTCTGGCCATGCTCTCCCACACTGCCTTCTAGGAGTGGAAGTCAGCAACCAGTGACTGCCTACCTGTCCTGAGGTGCTGTCGTCTCAGGGAGTTGATGAGAGAGGATTTGCCTACATTAGGGACACCGACCACCATGATGCAGTACTCCAGATTCTGGGGAGGCAAAAGAGTTTCAACTTCATCCTACCTAGGCTGTGAAAACCACAGCCCAGGGGAAGGGGACATCAACACAAAGGCCCCATGCTGACCAACAGGGTTGGCCCATCCTTTTGCATTAAAAGAAAGTAGAAAACAAAGCCTGGGTCCTGGCTTGGGACACAGCCCAGTCCTCTGTATTAAAGAAGGCTCAGAATGGACAGGCAGGAAGGGACTAGGTAACTCCACATACCCACCCCCAGCTCTACATACAACCAACCTCTGCTCGATGGTAGCGGTAGCTGCACTTGATCAGTTCCGTGACTTTTGGGATAATCTGCAACAAACAAGCCACATCTTCTGGTCATACATCCCTCACTGACCCACTTCCAACTAACAGGATGAGGGACCCTGTCTTTACACTTAGCCCTTGATTAGGAGGGTCAAGATCTCATCCACACCTCCCTGAGACGAAGACTTGGGCATCCAGATCACAGGTATCCAACTGTCCACCTGAGCCACAGCTAACTGGATTCACTCACCCACTCCCAACCCATCTGACCACACACACCATGAAACAGCAGGGTGGCTACCTCAGGAGGGTCTCCTCCTCTAACTGTAACTACTAACTAGACAGTGCACACATCAACTCATGAGGTTCCATCAAAACAACTGGGAAAATAAGTTACTGGGTTCTGCAAGAGGCTCTTATTACTTATAAGCCCAAGAATACTCCCTCAGAACTCACCTCACACAGGCATGTATCCATACAGGAGACAGGCGACCCAGGAGACCCTGCACCCCCAGGCAGCTAAAGCCAATTCCAGGATTTTATCCCCATTATTTATCAACCAACATGTACAGAGGCTCACCAGCTTGATGTTTTCATCCTTGATACAGTTTGTAAAAATGACATTCTTCAGGCCTTTTCCTTCTAAGTGTTGAGCAATTCTCTGAAAGAGACATTTCTATCTTAAATACTAAATAAAAATATGAATCATATGCCAGGCATGGTGGTATAAACCTTTAAACTCAAAATACTACACAGAAAGACCCTATCTAAAATAAGTTTTAAATGTGTATGTGTGTGTGTGCATGCACACATGTACGCACATGCGCTTGCGAGTACATGCAGACAGGTAGGTAGGTATGTGTGTATGCTCGTGTGTGTACATATCATCACTAGAGAGACAGCTCAATTAAGAGCACTGACAACTCTTCCAAAGGACCAGGTTTGATTCCCAGCACCTACATGGCATAACTCCAGTCCCAGATGATTAAGTATCATCTTCTGGCTTCCACAGGCACAGACATAGATGCAGGCAAAATGCCCACATATATAAAATAAAAATAAAGATTAACAAACAAACAACAAATACAAATACATACATATATACACACATACACAGAGAGAGAGACAGAGAGAGAGGAGGAGAAGGAGGAAGAGGAGGAGGAGGAGGAGGAGGAGGGAGGGGAGAGAGAAAAAGAGAAAGATAGTGTAATACTAAAACTCAAGAATCTGAGCTTGGGGACAGTGAGACAGTTCAGCTGGTAAGGTACTAGACCCAAGCCTAACAACCTGAGTTCCATCCCAGAGACCTATACCATAGAAAAAAGAACCAACACCCCCAAGTTGTCCTTGGACTCCCAAACGCATGCCATGGAACATACATATCCACACACACAGAGTTAATAAGTAATAAATGTAAAAAAAAATTTTAAAGGAATCTGGTTGACCCTGGTGCCACTTTCCTTTAATTTTGGCACTCAGCAGGCAGACAAAGGTGGATCTCTGTGAGTTTGAGGCCACCCTTGTCTCTATACATCAAGTTCCAGACCAGTAAGGACTACAGAGTGAGACTGCCTCAAAAATAAATAAAATCTTAAGGATGAACCTAAGCTTGAAAGGACAGTGCAGGTGCATCCGTCTGCTCAGAGACAGCTTCAACTCTAGGAGCTGGGCAACAAGCTGGAAACAAGTTTGGTTTCCAGCACCCACACAACTCACAACTCCAATTCCAGGGGATCCAACACCCTCTTTTGGCCCCTGTGCACACTAGGTACATGTGTACACACATACAGGCAAAATACCTATACACAGAAAATAAATCTTTGAGGGGGGGAAAAAGCTACTAGTCATGACAGAGAAATACTGATCTCTGGTCTCTGCGAAGATTCACTCAGATGTCCCCCTGGTATAGGCCACGGAGGGGGGAGGGGTGAAGCCCAAGTCCTTCAGAAGCCTGGCACTAGTCTCACTTCCTATGCCTGCCCAGTAGAGGGCAGTGTCCACCATCAGTCTGTAAAGGCTAGCATTTGAAACACAGATGCCATCTCTAACAGATCAAGTCTTCACTAATAAAAACAGGAGAAGGCACCTGAAGATAAACAACCAAATGGGGCAAAGCCCAGAAGCTTGTTCAGCAAGTGAAGCACGTGGTCAGTTCCCCAGGCCTCGCGGCAGGTGCTGCCAATAGACACCACGTTGGCCATCCGGACCTTCCGTATAAGTTCTGTTGCTCTTCAGTAAAGGAAAAATGTCTGCATCATTAATAACTTTTAAAACACTGGTTTGAATTCAAGATCCTGACATCCCTCTTTCCAAATAATTTGACAACATAGCCATTAGAGTCAAGACTTCAAATAATATTTACTCCCATTACTGCCTACTTCTAGGCCACGTAGAAAATAAACTGCCCTGGGACCCAAATCTGCCTGGTTTTTGAGCAGTGGTTCTTAACCTATGGAGCCACAATCCCTTCAGAAGTTGATCAACCCTTTCATAGGGGACACCTAAGATCATCGGAAAACAAATATTTGCATTATGATTCATAACAGTAGCAAAATTATAGTTACGAAGTAGCAATGAAAAAAAAGTTATGGTTGGAGGTCACAAAATGAGGAATTGTATTGAAAGGAAGGTTTGAGAACCACTGCTTTAGAGAGATTGTTAGGTACTTTGGAATTTTCATATCCCAGTCCCACACTGAGCCCTTCCAGTTTCTGGATCACAAGGTGTGCAGAAAGCAACTAGCAGCAGAAAACCTGGGGTCATGCTGAGTACAGTCAGCTGGGAGTACTGCAGCCACCACAAGTGAAGTCTGGGCTACACCACAGATGGCCAGGGCTACAAGCATTAGCCTTGTGGATCTCCCAACTCATTAAAGCTAAGTAAAATGTAATCAGTCTCTTTGCTTCGGCAGTCACATGTGGCCAAAGGCTACCATGTGGGATATAGGAGGCAGAGCATCCATCAGAAAGACTCGGGGCACAAAGCAGCTATGGCGGTCACCAGGGCTACCGCAGCACACCAGCCCACTCCCCACAGGAGGTGTGTCCATCTTGAGCATTTGAGCCATAAGTTCATGTTTGAGGGGAACAGCTGTTGCTGAGAAGCCAGGTGAGATGATGCCTCCTGCAAAGCCAGGAGTTGTTTTAAAGCAGAGCCTACCCAGGGGCACACCAGGAGTCCTGTGTCGGTGGCTCTGTCACACTGCTGCTGGCATCTGTGCGGAGGCACTCACCTGCTGCTCTGTAAGATCCGCCAAGTCCATTTTGTTAAGGACAAGCAAATGAGGCTTCAGACCAAGTAGCTCTTGGAACAGAGGGTTTCGACCTGAAAGTGGGATGTGCTGACATTAAGGCAAAATCCCTACCGAGCTTTACCAGCGGTTATTCGGCCAGGAGCTAAAGCCAAAGAAGTCCCATCTCAGAGCAACAACCATACAACCCATCTTCCTGCCCACAGACATAGGGGGGCCAACCTGATGCTGCCCTTGTGTCAGAAGAGTGTCAGAAGCTAATCAGGCAGGCCACTGTCACCTGACTTCCCAAACAGATGGTGGGAAGAATAAAATCAAAAATCCTAAGAAAATCCACTGATTAGATGCCAAGGAATTTAAGTTTAAAATGAAATGACCTGGACATTTAAGAAAATGTGATTCCTAAGAAGCGCTAACTAAATTACCATGTGCACCACCCATTCTGGCTCCTGAAGATGCCGCTTCCAGCTATCCTCAGCTACCCCAGGCTGACATGGGGCTACAACATGTGACATTAACATAGGCAAGATAGGGCTTCTTACCTTTACACTTTGCCCCTTTCCTTCCTGGGAGTACAAGCGTCCCAAGGCCTCCACCTGCCCCATCTGGGCACCCGGGGAAGCTGCTATCTCCACCCAAATGGTCCTCCTCTCACAGCTGATTAGTCCATTCACAAACCCAAGTCTCCAGGCTCCTCTCCTAAAATGATACAGAAACCACCATCCAGCACAGACCTGCTGCCACATCCTAGATGCAGCTGAATGTTCCAGAGACTAAAAGAGATCAGTCCTCTCATCATATATGCTGAAAAAAAACACAATGTTTTACCTTTTTAATAATCAAATATAGCCAGGATTGGAAGTGCACACCTTTAATCCCAGCAAGCAGATCTATGTGAGTTCCAGGCCATCCTGGTCTACATAGTGGGTCCAGGCCAGTCAAGGCTATAATGCAAGACCCTGTCTCAAAATGATAATAGTAATAATAATAATAACACCTGGCAGTATGTGACATTAAGTGAATAGGATTTATAGCCTAAAACAAATACAGCAGATGTACTATTGCTAAAGTTCCAATTCTGAAAGCTGAAAGAAACAGTCCCTCATTCTCCATTCCTGTTTCCAGAGACTCCCACCAGTAGCAGCAGGTCCCCACGCCCACCACTAGCTGTTCCGAGGGCCTGGGCCTATTGCTCTGGCATCCCCAGGCTCTTCTCAGGCTGAATAAGTAGGATGAGGAAGAACCCACATGCCAATAACTGCATCACAGAAACTAAACACAGCTTAAACGCAACAAAATGGTCTGAGAAGCAAGTGTCAATGGACATGACAACGACTTGCCAATCAATTCTCACTTAAGGACGGGAGGAACGCCCAGGTTGGCAAGACCATTTAATCTCAGGTTTCATAACTTACCCCTAAAAATATCAAAGTGAACCAGCCAGAGGCTGAGACAAATAATGTATCAGGCGGAAACTTAAAAATAAAAGCACATAGCCTGGACCCCCACCCCAGGGATTCTGATCTAAACAGGAGAGCTAGAGATTAGTGCAAAAGCCTACCAGGAATCCTGATGTGTAATGAGTTGGAAAACACCGCTTTAGGTGCCAGTGATTACAAAAGAAGCTGTCAGCAGTTGGAGACATATGACTGGACCAGAGGCAGAACAGACTAGATTGTCCAAAGGAGACCGAGTGAGAGCAGGAAAGCTTCCTGCTGCCTCTACAGCCTAGCAGAGGTGCCCTCCTACAGCATGAAAGGATATCCGGGCATCATGAACCTCGATAACACAATCCACCTGCTTCAGACTGCTCTGCATCTTCTTTAGTCCTGCAAGGTAGAAGCGCACTAAGGGAACAGCCCAAGGAGGCAGATTTAAGTGATCCTAAGAAAATACATCTGAGAACCCATCAGGGCACACAGGGCTAAAGGAGGCAGCATTATGAGCTTTGGGGTGCCCTGAGTGGGTCTGAGCAGAACACTTCACATATGAGGGTCTTGGGTATTGATCTGAAGGTCCTTGATACTTTGCTGAGTAAATGACCTCAACACATTAACCAAAAGAGAGAAAAAAAATTGAGGCTCCGCCCCGCAACTGCCGCCCTCCTGGTTACACTCCTGGCGCCTTCCTGTCACACTACCACCTCGCATGGCAGCGGCAGCAAGACCACAGCAACCAGCAGCCCAGCGACGCACTATGCCAGGTGTCTGTCTGGGGCCAGGTTGTGACCTCTAAACTCAGACATTACTCCGGTGTACCGGCTTGCATGTGCCCTCACCACTCAGTGCGACTGAAAGCATCAAGCGTGGAACAACTCTCCAACCCGAGCCCAGGAAGGCAACAAAAGGAACTTCCAGGGTCGACGCAGGGGCCGCCCGCGCCTCCCTCTGGTCTCACCCTTGGCCATGTGGCCGGGGAACCAGCGTGCCACTTCGTGACCTTGCAGAGGAAAGCACTCGCGCCAAGCGGCCCCCACGGCACCCCATGCCTGTAGCCAAAGCCTCATAGCGCTGATAGCGCTGGTTTCGGAAGCGCTCCCTGACGGACCGACACTGCGAGAGCCTGGATCTCCTCTCAGGAGTTCCGGCGCTCTAGGGTTCCGTGCGCGATTGCGCACGCGCTTGACTTGTAGCCCTCAGGGTGGGCGGGACCGGTGCGACTTTGGCGGCCCGGTGACGCCCCATTCTCAGGATTCCCGAGGTTAGACGAGGTTCTTTTGAGTAATTTGAAGATTTTTTTTTATTAAGAGACCTTATTGCGTTTTTGTAGTACTTGTTTTTATATCGGTTGTGGTGGCGCACATCTTTTATCCCGGCACGGGAGAGGAAGAGGCAGGCAGGGGGCTCTCTGCATTTAAGACCAGCCTGCTCTACATAGTGGATTCCAGGTCAGCCAGAGCTACGTGGTGAGACCGGAAAAAACAACAAGACTGAATTTTATTTGCTTATATTTATTTGAAGTGTCTGTGTATACCACACCTATGCAGGTAACTCCAGAGGCCAGAAGACAGTGGATCCTCTGGACCTTGAATTAAAGTGGTTTTGAGTCGTTTGACTGGGTGCTGGGAGCCGAACTTCAGCCCTCTGTAATAGCAGCATTTTAAACCTCCAAGCCATCACTTCGGCCCCAATCTGGAGACTTTGCACTACATTCCAAATGTTTCCGGCTTGGGGATATAGCATGGAGGATGACAGCTTGCCTAGCATGCCCAAAACTCTAGGTTTTTGGAAAGCCAGGAGGATTTGAGCTGCTGGCAGTAGGGATGGGTTCCTCTGTGGTGGAAAACTGGCCTGAGAAGCCTAGGAATTTAAACTTAAAATCTGGACACATTTTTTTCTTTTTTCCTTTTGAGACAATATCTCACTTTGGAGCATGTTCTACAAAAACTAAAAAGAAAACTTTAAATTAGAAGTCTCAGCCAGGTATGACAGACACACCCTTAATCCTAGCAGGGAGAGGTGGAAGTCAGAGGTCACGAGTTCAAGGTGAGCCTGGGCTACACAAGACCCTGTCTAAAAAAATAGTCTTATTTTTCCCTCACATAAATCAATGTAATGAATTTTAGTTGTCCCTATCAGTTCTTGGGCCTTTCTTAGAACTTTCAAGTGTTTTACTTTCTGTAATGCCTTCATTTTCTTTTCAAGTGAGCCAGTTTAACTGTTCTAAGTACTG
Organism: Ellobius talpinus; assembly: GCA_001685095.1. Taxonomy (NCBI): domain Eukaryota; kingdom Metazoa; phylum Chordata; class Mammalia; order Rodentia; family Cricetidae; genus Ellobius; species Ellobius talpinus. The sequence goes on along the minus strand of LOJH01000373.1, from coordinate 26,832 downwards.
ACTACAGCCCCATTAATACAATGAAAATGAAGTGTTCTTCATTAATGCAAGACTAAATGTAAATGTAGCTGCTCCTAGTGGAACAGGCCGGTGATACCAGCTAATGACGGAGGGCGCTACCCTAAAAGAGACCCTATCTCAAAATAAAAGGGCTGACTTGTAACGATGTTATAAAGGTTGCTGAGAATGCAGGAGGCCCTGGGTTTAATCGCTGGTACCCCTCTCCACACGCACCCCCACACACACACCTCTAACTCCAGCACTTATGAGATTGAGGCAGAATAGAAAGTTCAAGGCCAGCCTGGACTACCAAGTAAAATGTATCAAAAGAAAAAGGGGAAAATGTGTCCATATTCTAAATTTAAAGCTCTAGGCATGTCAGGCCAATTCTCCACCATGGCGGAGCCCCATCCCTGCAGCTCGAATCCTCCTGGACTCTCTCCTTTGGCAAGCCTGTTTCTCCCACGAAGTCACGTGGGTTTGTCTCTGAAAATTGAAATGCCTCCGTGATGGTCAACAGTAAAGACCTTTGCCCTTGAAAAAAAATTATTGGAGTCTGGCTTTTTTCCATGAAGGACAGTCTGGTGACAGAAAGCAGGAAGCATTCTTGATGATGTAACATGCTTCCTGACAGACTGGAGCGATGGAGAAATGGCAGGCCTTGGAGATCTGAAGGACTAGGAGCCAAGCAGAGAGCTGGACTGGACTATGCAGACAGGCAAGCCTAGAGCTGTTTTGGAAATGTAAGCCTGACTGACGCAACCAAAAGGGGTTGCACTCAGCCCTTCTGGAGCCTGGGGCCAGTGACAGTGCCATGCTGTGCAAGGGAGGGGCAAGAGTCTCTGCCAGCTCCTCTGGAGCACCACCCCAGTGGCTGCACCAGCCTCTCCAGCTCCACCATGCAGAGGTGTGCAAGCTCTTGGGGCAGATGTAGCATGGGGAGTTAATAAGTCTGAGTGTTCTGTCTTCTCTGTAAGCAGGAGCAACAGACCTGTCCTCTGGAGCTGCTGGGAGGATGCAGTGAGACAGGCTGCAAAGTATCCAAGAGTCCTACCCAACATTGCCTAGCTCCCCAAGACACTCCCCATATCTACCCCAATACTCCCGACTCCCTAACACCCTTCCTTACCGTATCTCCATATTCTGTGTCCCCAGTACCCTCCCTGAGTTTGGCCAACCTGCTCCCTCAATAATCTTTAAACCTTTTTTTTTTCTTCACCTCCAAAAATCCCCAAGCCAGGCCAGGATAGGATGCCTCGCCCTGCCCCACCCAGTCTTCTCAGTTCTGCACGTTCATCCAGCCCGCCCCTCTAGGGTACCTGACATGGATCCATTAATGATCAAAGGGAGGTTCATTAGCCATACTGTGGTCCTGGACAACAGCAGTGGGAACACCTTCAAAAACAGTACGGAGGGTAACCCCAGACCCTAAGGCCCAAAGAACCCAGAGGGGAAAGCTGTGAGCTGGGGATAAAAGGGGCAGATAGGATTTGGACTTGGGTGGGAACAGGATGAGAACTGGATGCAGTATGAGAAGGACTCTAGACACAGGGATTACAGTATTAGCTGCTTTATGTGTGCAACAACACAGTGAGGCATCCATGATCAGACCAACCCAGACTCCAACAACAGATAGGAAAAATGAGACCACTTTCCCAAAATTAAAGCTACCAGTAAGATCCCAAAACCTCAAAAGCCAAACTGAAAATCATGTATCCAACAGACAGGGGAGTTTGGTCAGCCTGCTTGATAGAGCAGAGCAGCAGACACTCACAGCCTGGGCCGAGGCTGCTGCACCTGTGAGTCCCACAGACCAAGGAGGCGATCGGCTTCCCTCCAGCCGGACAAGAGGGCCCCGTGTGTGGTGGAATAAAATGTCCGATGGGTGGCTTCCCCAGCGAAGAGTATCTGGAGCTGCGGGAAAAGACCAGATTCGAACAGGGATGCAAGTGGGACAGCTGTGAAGACATCCACAGAAAACAGAGCCCCCGCCCGTCCATCTGCAGACGTGCCGAAGATGTAACTGCCCATGCCAGGCAGGTGTGAGGACCAATGATGCCCAGCTGGTAAGGCCCTGAAGCTACTGAACTACCACGGGAGAGTGGGGCTAAACCGAATGCACCATGCAGTGGTGAGAAGTCACTGCCTGCAACTAAAAGTGACGTGACAGTGAGCAAGCTGACGCCTGGAAAACTGAGCAGTGGTGCTGGGTAGCTGTCTTGGAGATATGCACCGAGATCTCTGCATGGAGGCATACTCAGTAAGTTAGGAGACAGTGGACAGACCCTGCCAGGGCGAGAAGGGGGGCGGGCACCAACTGCTCTACCTACTTCTCTACAGTTGATGACTTCCATGATTAAATTGTTTTGAAACGTGGTCTCACTACGTGGCTCTGGATGGCCTGTCATTTCTTACACCAGGCTAGCCTAGAACCTGTAGTGATCTTTCTAGCTGGTATTACAGAGGCATGTGCCTCCATGACCACCTGAACATCTTAAAGTGACAGTGTGAACATTGCTTTCAATACTAGAATCAGATGGAGAGCTGAGGGGGGTGTTGGCAAGTGGTAGAGTGCTTGCCTGGCATGCTCAGGGCTTCCTCGCCAACACAAAGAAAAAGAATTAAAGCAGCTGGAAGCACACTCTGGGTGGTTGTTGGAAGCACGGTCTAGGGAGAGGGTGGTTGTTGGAAGCACGGTCTGGGGAGAGGGTGGTTGTTGGAAGCATGGTCTGGGGAGAGGGTGGTTGTCTGTACCAGTTACTTTTGCTTCCTTTTATTCCTATAGTGAGCACTGTAAAATTCCAGTTCTGATGTGAATAGCACATTCTAGGCTTTCCTTTTGAGTTTGCTGAGACATAGTCTTACTAGCCTTGGCTGGCCCCATGACTTGTTCTATAGACCAGGCTGGCTGTGGACTTGAAATAGTCCTCCTGCCTCTGCCTCCTGAGTGCTGAGATTATGAGTGTATGCCAGCACATTCAACTTGAAGTTACTCCCATTTTCCAAAAGAAAATGGCTGAGCCTTTGAGATCCCTGCCTCACCCATCACTCACACCACATCACCTTCGTTAGCAGCAGGATTCCCCAGTGCCTCACACCAAGGCAGGCCACTATACCTGGATACCAGTTCCATCAGCAGGGAGGGGCTGAGCCAACAGATCTAGGTCATCGCCAGTGCTGCCAACGGCCACATAGCTATAGGAACCTCGGGTGTATGGGGCACTGTACCAACGAGACCTCAGCACGCTCTTGGCTGCTGGCAATTGTGGGTTTCCTGAAACACAGAGATACAGCATATTAACCCAGAATTCTCACTAACCTGGACGAAAACCACGCCAGTGTGTGTTTTCCTAAGCATCCTATCTCAGCTATTCTGCCAGCACCGCACAGGGACAGCTGGTGCCCATAAGCAACACCCTGAGATGCCTCCTGAAAATGGACTGAGTCTCAGCTTCCCTACCTGAAGGCACCTAACATGGGACAACTGCATGTGTTTTGGGGGGAAGATTTTAGAAAATAAAATTAGGTAGTGTTTGCAAACCATTACTAGCCCACTGCCCAGGAAGCAGGCTGTCTTGCAAATGTACAAAGCAGAATTCATTCTTCTCTTTACTTCCTGTTCAGAGACTGGCCAAAAAGAACACATGGCTGGGGCGCACCTGTCACTCTCTGGAGTACTTGGGTTAGAGACAGAAGCACTTCTTCATCTGACAGAGTCTCCATAAACTCCGACTCGAGCCCAGCAATAAACCCACAGAGCACGTGAGAAGACCTGTGTGCACAGAAAGACGAACGAATTTGCTGGCCACAGCCCAACACCACCCAGAACAGTCCCCCAGGGCTCCCCAGGCTCTCAGCTGTAAGGCAGCACGCGCTGCTTCCATTTCGTCACTTGTACCAGTGTGCAAGAGAAGAGCAGATAAGCTGTCCCTCAGAGAATGGACACCTCAACACGCCACACCGGTGGGTGGGCTCCATTCTCTTTACCACCATGTACATTTTGGGGTGTGGGGGGAGTGCTGATTGCTGATTTCACTTGAAAAGGTCCTTGATAAAATATTAAAAGTTACTGATTTTATTAAATTTTGGCCCTTGGGTGTATTTTTCTATCTATGTGCAGAAATGGTAAGAGGCATAAAGAATTTTTCGGGTGCCGTGAATCTGGGGAAACTCACCTAGCACTTCTTTACCTATGAGGACACCTAGCCAACCATGATACTGAGGAGATATTTTCTCAGAAAAAAACGTCCACTGTATACGTTGGTAACAATGAAATTTAAGCTCTCAAGAAAAGCCTAAAATTGTATGTCGCCAACAGTATAAGAGCTTCACGCTACTGACAGTCTTCAGATATCAGTGATGATATTGATAAATTTAACTTTTCACATTACTACATGAACCAACATTTTCTGAATGAAACACATTGTGGAGAGGTAAAAGCCAGTGACTGAGCTAAAGGCTCAGTGAGATCCTGTCTTGAAAAATAGGATAGAGAGTGACAGAGAAAGATCCCTGATGTCAACCACTGGCCTCCACACACAGTCAGTAAGCATACACACATATATACATACATACACGGGGGGGCATATTTTCTCAAAGTGAATTGTAAAGGTGGCAGAAATCTGCTTGTCTTCAATGCTTATTGCTATTTGGCCTAATAGAAGACACAGGAGTCTCTGCTGCTTCTGCATTCGCTTATATTGATTATTATCTACACAGATATGGGGTTTTAAAAAAGGAATAATGAGATGGGAGAGAAAGCTCAATGGTAAAGGAACACCAGCTTCTCTTCCAGAGGACCAGGGTTCAGTTCCCAGCACCCACATGGTGGCTCACAATTGTCTCTAACTCCAGCTCCAGGTGTTTTGGTGCCCTCTATTGGCCTCCTCAAGCTCTGCACATGTATGGTACAGAAACATGCATGCAGAGAAAACATCCACACACGTAACAAATCTTTCAAAAACAGAAAAAGAGAATAATATTCGTGTAATTTTTCAGAAAATATAGTTTTTCAGCACTAGTGGGCAGCCAGTCCAAACACTTCTGTGAAATGACTCCCTTCCTCCTTCCCTCCATCCCTCCCTCCCTCCCAGGGGGAAGGCTGCTCTGCAGCTGTGGGCTCCTGCCAACACTGATCCTAGTCTTTTAGCCTAAGAACATGGCCCTTTCCTGCCAGGTCTCTGTGGAATGTGGACTTCTTCCTCCACACGACATTAGTTCAGGGTGTTCTGATGCTGTCAACTCAGTTCCCATCCTACACTATGCATGGTGGTTCTTCCTGAATTAGTACCTATCCATGCACACAGCGTTATAGGATGACTAAGCCATACATTAAGACCTTCATCTGTGGGTCCTGTCTGTCTGTTGATCTTTTTTTAGATATTTTGTTTGCGCTTTAACAAATAAAGCTTTCCTGTAGATCAGAGTGTGGAGCTAGCCATATTAGTTAGCCACAGAGGCCAGGCAGTGTTGGTGCACACCTTTAATCCCAGCACTTGGGAGGCAGAGGCAGAGAGATCTCTGTTAGTTCAAGCCCACCCTGGGCTACACTAGACTGATCCAGTCTCAAAGAGAAAAAGAGTCAGGTGGTGGTGACTCACACCTTTAATCCCAGTACTTGGGAGTCACTTTAATCCCAGCACTAGGGAGGTGGAAACAGGAAGGGATATGGCTGGGTGGAGAGAGGAATATAAGGCGGGAGGAGACAGGAGCTCAAGATATTCAGTCTGAGGATTCATAGAAAGAGGTTCGCCCATTTGGTCTGAGGATTTGGTAGAGGTAAGAACCAGTAGCTGGTTGCTCTGCTTCTCTGATCTTTTAGCATTTACTCAATTCATGCTACATTTGGTGCCCAGTGTGGTGCATGAACCTACGACCCTGAAATTAAGTCTCATGCTCTACTGACTAAGCTAGCCAGCCTTTATTTGTTAAAGCACAAACAAAATACCACCACGGTGGGTCTCTGCTTCCATTATTTAGAAGGATCTTTTGCTTCCATTTAAGTTCTATTTCCCCAGGCACAGACAGAGCCATATTTCAAATTTCTTTGTATCTACAAATCACAACTTCCTACAGAATTTCAATACATTTTTTCAGAGAGGACATTCCAGGAGTCCAAGATTACATTCTGGGCCTCCATTTGTCTTTCGGGGAGCCAGGCTGAGATACATAACCAACACTTTGGGAGCTCATGTCCTTCCTCCCAATTAAACCTCAAAAACACTGGCAATGAACCACACACAGCTGGGTCCTCCAGCAGACTAAGCTACTAGTGAGCAGGAGACAGCTTCCCAAAAGCTCCTTGATGCATACATACTCAAAAGGAGGCAGAACCAAAAAGCCAATGAGCTTCTTGAACCAGGTGTCTTGGAGTGAGAGGGCTGTGTCCTGTAGGGGTGATGTGTCCTCCCATACCACCTGGATGAAATGGCAGTCAGGCTCCCAGAAGGGCTCCTCAAACTCCAAAAAGATTTTGTTGTTGGTACCAAAGCCTATTTTTCTGATGGCTTCTGCCTTTTTGTCAGGCAGTGGTGGCTCAAAGAAGGTATCTTGATGTTCTTTGAGAAAACCTGCAATTCAGAATTGGATGTGACTTAAGATAGGTCTGTGGTATATGCATTTAATCCAGTACTCGGGAGGCAGAGGCAGGAGGATCCCTGTGAGTTCAAGGCCAGCCTGATCTACATAGTGAGTTCCAGGACAGCAAGAGCTATATTGTAAGACCCTGCTTTAAAAAGCAAAAAATAAAGTTACGTTTTAGCTAGAATCTACATCAACAGAAACCTGGCCTGATTGTACAAAGGGCTTTTAAACATCTCATACTTTGATTCAGGTCCCTGGAGATAAATTCCAAAGGCTGGACCACGAGGACTAAGGTTGACTGCTACCATACTGGAGGAATACTACAGACCCCCTCGTCACAGAGGGATGGTTAAATAGGACTCTGTGGGGACATCACACTCCTGACCTTCTACTTCTAACTGCCAGTCACACTGCTTAGGGTCAGTCTGCAGAAGTCAACAAATTTCACCCTTTGACATCTTGCTTTGTCATTTACTGTGCTATAAATTGAACCCGGGGCCTCACAGATGTAAGCACTCTGCCACTGAAAACACTTAGATGAGTCTAAATAGAAAAAAAAATAGTGCACAGTCAGACAAACAAAAAAGTCAAACCAGAGGAAAGAACATTTCCTTGAAGCCAGTAAGGAAGGAAGGACAAGGTCTTTAATCGCAGCACTTGGGAGGCATAAAGAGGTGGATCTCTGAGTTTGACACCAGCCTGGTTTACACAGTGAGTGCCAGGCCATCCAGGGCTACACGGTGAGACCCTGTCTCAAAATAAAAATTAAAACTTGAAAAAGAAAGGAAGGAAATCAAGGCAACAGGAAGCCAGCAAGGCCACAACCAGGAACATGACAGGGACAATTTCCCCATACACAGTGGGCCTGGGGAGAGAAGCAGAGTCATTCTGTCTAGATCTTTGAGAACAAACCACTCCTCAGTCTATGAAAATGAAGCTACATAAGCACTTTGAAATTCACATGTAGACACCATGTGAAACGGAAGTGAGAACTACTAAACTTCCACCAGTATTTATTAATAATGACATCTCTATACAAGAAAAGATTAGCCAGGCATGGCAGCTCATGCCTGGTACTCCAGCACTCAGGAGGCTGGGGCGGAAGGGCTAAACCGCTACAAAAGATGCTAAGAGTACTTCCATCCATCTAAAATTCCCTAGAATGAAAACATGAGCTCAGCAGCTCAGCAAATACCCAGAGTCAAGGGAGAAGAGGAAAAACCAGAGGCCGCTGGTGCCTGAGATAGGGATATGGACAGTGAGTTCTACCTAAGGGCACGGTGACGATGACATGATGGGCGGGCAGGCGGGTACCATCTTCACACTCCACCAGCACAGGGAAGATCTCCCCTGGAAAAGCAGCTTCCTGGAAGGACCCATTCCAGTGAACGGTCTTCACCGGCTTGTTAAAAACCATCGAATCCTTGGGCAAGGAAGCCAGTATGTGGTTGGTAAGTCCTTGGTAACCACTAAAGAGAGACAGAAGTTGATGTGTGATGATCCAAGCCCTAGGAGAGTAACCCTTGCAGAAATAAGCCATCCAAGATGCCCCCACCCTCAATGGGAACATCATTCAAAAGCCAGAAAGAGGCCGGGCAGAGTGCCTGGAAGTGGGCAACCCCTTAAAATACAGGACCATTAAAATTAACATTCACCTTCTGGCTAAGGAGGGCCACAAAACTAGGTCACATGAGTGTTAGAGACCCCCCACTACCACACCAGCCCCATGTTTGTGCACTTCCTGAATCACAAATGCCTACCAGCTGAACCGAAGCCTTGGGCTTGATTCGGTGATAAGGGCAACCCTGCCAAATGGTCTGTGAGCCTAGCAACAGGCACAGCCCTGGCTGCCCTAGGGGAGGAACCTGCCTGGCTCCTTTGCACCTGAAGCCCCTTATGTAACACCTGGCACATAAGCGGCCCCAGGAAATCAGAAGAGATTGACAATCAAGACATTTCCCTCTCAATCTCCTAGAAACATTCTTGCTTAAACAAACAAAACCAGGAGAAAAAGCAACCAATTTCTCTGAACAGGGAGGGCAGTGCCCTCACCTGCCCACTCTGGGCCTCCTCTCTCCCCTTTTGCCCTCCTTTCTGCAGTCTAGTGCCTCTGCACAGACAAGATGGGCAGAGCTGGCAAAGCTGTGGCCCGTACCCAGCCAAGGTGCAATCCAGTCCCGGCAGCACTGTATACTCCCCGAACGGTGCAAGGGCCACCAGGTCCATGCTGTGGGTGCCGCTCACGCAACACTCTATGTTGAAGAAGGTGTTCAGGATAGCCAGCTTGAGCTTCTTAGTGTCCTCATCCTCAGTCCAGCTAGCCACCTGCTGCCTTAGCTCCTTCTTGAGAAACTCTCCAACACTGGCCATCGGGGTCTCAGGTGCATTCAGGAACTCTCGGGTTTGGTCTATCAGTCCATAGAACAGACTGGCCATCTCTGTCACCAGCTCCAGGCTCACAGATGCTCCTGAGCTGGTACAGCTCATGGAGGGCAGGGCCACGTGCCCTCCAGTCTCCACCAGCTGGTTCTCCTCCGATAATTCTTTCTCCCCCAGAAGCCCGAACTCCGCAGCCAGCTGGAAAACAGGATTTCCCTGGGAGGGCCCATGGATCCAGTGTGCACCCAGCTCCACTACACCACCTAGGAGGGCACAGGAAAGGCTACCTGGAAGTTCCCTCCCCATAAAAACCAGCCCCACCCTTTCCCATGCATACTCTCAAGAACATCATGAAAGTCACACGGACCCATTGTATATCAGGACCTGTCCCTCAGGGTCAAGTGGTTCCCAAAGGAACCAATTGGTTAGACCAGGCTTAGGGAACTCCAGGGGACGGACAAGCCGGCCTGTACCGGCTTCAGGGGCCACTTAAGGAGAAACCGAGAGGAACCCCCAGGGCAGAGCAAGAAAACTGCAGGGCCCTAGGTTGCCTTCCCTGGAATGTACTCTAACTTTGGGCAGGTGAGTTTCGGGGCCCGGTGAACGTGGGTGTGTGTTCCTTTCCCCGAGGAGCCCGAAAAGGCTTCCTGGATCAGTATGAGTCGGATGGGGTCTGAGGTCGGTCAAGGGACCCAAAGGGCGGTTACCGAAGCAGCGTTCCGAGCGGATGCGGCCCCCGGCGCCGGCGGTGGCTTCCAGGACCCGCAAGTGTGGAGCAGCAGGGTGGCGGCAGAGTCTCTGTGCAGCGCCCAGCCCCGCGATGCCACCGCCCACCACCAGCACCCGCGGACCTCCGGACGCCATAGCTTGCTCAGGGTCCTCCACCGACCGGTGGCCTTAGGCTACCCAAGCGGAGGCGGGCGGGGCGGGGCCAGAGGCGGGAAAGAAGGTGGAGCTAGGTAGGAAAGGAGCGAAAGAGTGTGCGTGAAACTGGAGGTGGGGCGAAGGGCGTGGCCTATGGGGAGCCCGAGGGGCCAGAGGTCGGGACAGTCCTGCTGAACATTCGGAACTAGACCCGAGGTGGGGGGAGATGGATGTCCGCGGCCTGCACTGTGCCAGCACTGTGTCATCCACGTAGGCTCCGGCCTCCCGGATGCGCCCAAGCTCCAGGTGGTCTGAGTTGTTCCCCTCCTGTTTGAGCCCGCCCACGGTCTCCTTAAGTGGGGTGTGGGTGTGGCTACCACTGGGCAAGGTGAGCCAGCATCCCCACCGACGCAGGTGGTCTTCCAGAGGCATCCTTCCCAAGACACCCTTCCTGGCTTGTATAAGGAGAGAGTGCGCCAGAGCTCTAGTCTCCTTTCCACTGTACGATAGGCTTAGGAGATGTATAGTCCTGGACCCCCATGCTTCCTCAAAGCGTGAAGACAGGGAGGGATCCTGTAAGCTGAGAACACTGCTTTGGTCAAACTCTGCTAGAACAGCATTCACAGGCTGAGGGACAAAATTGTCTTTGCCCCATTCTCTCGATCCACCCACTCAGAACAAGTAGATATGGTATGGGTAAATAAAACGTGCTGGGGGAAGGGACGATGGCTCTGACACGGATCGAAGTCGTGATCCTATAATACCTGAATCCCTTTCTGGACAAGGTATAGTCTAAAGAGCAGAAGGCATGTGCCTGTCATTCAGCTATCAGAACATCACCCTTGTTCACTTGCAAAGTTAGTGTGTTTAACAGGATCTTGGGAGTTGGATGCTGAAGCTGACTTCCAAAGAAAAGATACCAAATGCATCCTACCCTACATCTATCAAAGAAATGGACCGAGAGACAACTCTACCAGGCCCCACTATTTTCCTCTACCCAGTCTTAAAACTTCTGGTAACAGGGGCTGGAGAGATGGCTCAGTGGTTAAGAGCACTGATTGCTCTTCCAGAAGACCCGGGGCTCAATTCCCAGCACCCACATGGCAGCTCACAACTGTCTGAAGATCCAGTTGCAGGGGATCTCACGCCTTCACACCAATGCACATAAAATAAAGTTACATAAACCATAAAAAATATATAAAAAACTTCTGGTAACAACTTGACTTCATGGGACACAGAAAACGAAGCTGGATCTGACACAAAAACGTCCTTCCTGCTGGCCAGTATTCACAGTGCCAAAAGTCGCAATGTGTGCTGCTGTAGGAGAAAAGTCACCAATAGTATTACAGTGTCAGTTCCCACATACTGCAGTTCTGGCCTGCCAAGTAAGATGTGCCCACTGGCCCAGCAGGAGCACAAAGGTTATAAAGATAACCAACTGATTTAGATTAAAGACCTGCTCCAGAGGAAGGAATTTATGCTTGTTATAGTAAACCAGACCTAAAGCTTAGAAGGTTGTAGGCCCTGGTGGAAAGGAGGGACCTACTGCCCTTTTGCTAAATTGTCAAGTTGTCAAGCTACCGCCTAAATTTTGGTTTATGTTTGGGATTCTTTGGTTTAGTTTGGTTTGGTTTTTGGTTTTGGTTGGTTTTTTTTGGTTTTGGTGTTTTGGATTTTTGTTTGTTTGGTTAGTTGGTTGGTTGGTTTGGGGGGTTTTGTTTTGTTTTGTTCTGTTTTTGTTTCTGAGACAGGGTTTCTCTGTGTAGCCCTAACTGTCCTGAAACTCATTCTGTAATCCAGGCTGACCTTAAACTCAGAGATCTGCTTGCCTCGGTCTCCTGAATGCTGGGATTAAAGGCATTCACCACCATCACCTGGCTTATGTTTATGATTTTACCCACAGGTTAGTGCAACTCTCAACCTTGGCCAGAGATTCTTCTAAAGTTGGCAGCAATTAATGCAGAGACTCACAACTCTTAGCCCAAGCGCTAAGACTAATAGTGAGTGGAACATCTGTAGCCTCCACCCCACCCCCAAGGCTCAGGGCACATCAAGGAGAGGAGAGGAAAAGAATGTAAGAGCTCTGGGTGGAGAGATCACACATTGCGCTAGCAGAGGACTGGAGTTCAGTCCCCAGCCCAGCACCCACATTAGGTGGTTCACAAGCACCTGTAACTCTAGATTCAGGGATGCAACTCCCCCTTCCAGCCTCTGGGCACCCATGCATACATGGTATATATACACACAAAAATTAAAAGCTAATAAAAAATTTAAAAATGTAAGAACCAGAGGATGGAGAGGAGAGGTATGAAATACTGTCTTCTGGACATGACATAGCCACTGTATTCATGAACATGCTGCAGCAATGATGACCCCTACAAGATCAAGCCAAGATCCATCAGCATTCTAACAGGCAGTACTAATTGAACACAGCAGATTACAAAATGGAGGCGGGGCCATGAAAGGGAGGGGGAATGTGTTGAAAATGCTTGAAGGAATGGGAAAGATGGGGATTTATACCATCAAGACACATCATCTATATGTCTGAAGCTGTTGACAGACAAAAGATCTTTAAGAATTGTGTTAACAGGGAACAGCCTGGGACCCAGGTGCCCTTCCCGTCAATCACAGACTTATTGCGATTAAGAATAGCTTAACCTGTCTTAGTTTGGCTTCTCTTTCATCTTTTCTATAAATTTTTTTTGTTTGGGAGGGACCAAAGGGTGAGGGGCTCGTATAGTCCAGGTTGGCCTCAAACTTGCTATGTAGGCAAGACTGGTCTTGAACTCCTGACCCCTCCTTCCTGAACTTCCCTAGTCGTGTTACTGTGTGCCCCACATGCCTGGCCTTTCCTGTACAATTGTAACCCTGTTACAGGAGAGGCACAGTCTGCAGATACAACTACTTTCACTTACCAATTCCTACTTTAATTTCTTTGGAATACAGGAAAATTGAGGTGGAGATGTTCAAGGAAATGTCTGGTAGTAACACATTGGGCCTCCAGGGGTGCAAGGCAAGGACAGTAGTGTTTCTTGTCCACTAGATGGAGCACCGCAGTCTGAATCAAAAGGCTGTCCTGCATCTGGGGTAGTCACATGCTCAGGCAGATGCAGTCACTTGCTTGTCTGAAGGCAGAAGGGCCATGCTTGACACCACAGATGATAGTTAGGCTTGTTTAATTTTGTTTTAAAGAAAGCCTTATCAATATAGAATTTGTGTGTACTTCACCCACATGACGTGTATGAGCAGCGGCTTTCAGCATACTGGCAGAGTTGTGCAGCCACCACCAAGTTCAAAATGTTTGCATTACCCTATTCCGGACGGTTCATATAAAGAGGCAGAATGAAGTCTTTGTGTGTGGCTGTCGCTGATCGTGATTCATTCAAGGTTTTCCCACATTACATCGTGTATCAGTACTTACCCCTTTTTATCATATCTATGCCATACTGAGGGTGGGATTCAAGCCTTTGTGCATGCTAGGCAAGAATGATACCATTAGGCTATACCTTCAGTCCCCACAGTATATTCTAACATATTAAAAGGCACCCATTAGCCCAGTGTGGTGCCATATGCTTTTAATGCCAGCATTTGGGAGACAAAAATTGCTGTGAAATATTCCTTTGCACTGTGTGAAGAAATATCACTGTGATTGGTTTAATAAAAAGCTGAATGGCCCATGGCTAGGCAGGATTTCCAGGCACAGAGGAAGCTGGGAAAAAGAAGACAGAGTCGCCAGACAGACAGAGGAAAAAACAACATGGGCAGTACAGAGTAAAAGTAATAAATGGGTTAATTTAAGTTGTAAGAGCTAGTTAGTAATAAGCCTAAGCTATCAACCGAGCTTTTATAATTAATAATGTCTCTCTGTGGAGCTGGCAGGAGGAAGAGAAAAATCCACCCTCATAACATAGACAGGCTCCAGGCCAGCAAGTGTTATACAGAAAACCCTATCTTAACTTTTGAGACAATGGCAAGCTGTTTTCCAAAGTGGCCATTCTTAGAGTTGGGGCTGTGACTGTGTAGTGCAAGGCCAGAGTTCAGTCTCCAACATGTACACACACACACCTCACAAAGGCAAAGTGACCACACCAATTTGTACTCCCACCACTGAAGTCAAATAAAGTAGGAAAGATCAATTACTAAAGATTTATGAATTTATTTAGTGATTTACTCAAAGCATCACTAGTATTGCCTACTTGACAGCATGACTTCAATTGCCCTCTGAAACAGAATGACCTAGAGAAATAGCTGTAACAGTGGGTTATTCCCCATAACAACCTTCTGACTGCCACATAGGCATCAGGAAAACCTCGCTCGAAGCCTTTCAGGAGCTATCCTGGCTTCAGTCCACTGGTGACATCTCCTCTCCTCCACCTCCATTGGTGTCTGAGTATTTATTCCAGAAAAATTCCAATACCACCAATGTCAAAGGCTCCAACTCTTCAGCATGCTTTCCCACACTCACTGTTGACAGCCTTTCTTACAGCCAGCCTTATAGGTAAGAAGTGGGTTTGATTTGTATTTCTCTAAGGATTATTGATGTTGAGTATCTTCTCATATCCCTCAGACATTACATCTTTCTCGAAGAAAAGGATGTTCGTCCTTTGTTCTTTGTAGTTTAGTTACCTCTTACTATTGGGTTGGCATAGGATGTTATAAATTCTAGGCACAAGACCTTTACCAGATGTAAGACTTGCAGAGAATTTTTCTCTCATCCTTCTTGTGTCTTGTGTCTCCAATCTTGATGGTCTTCTTTGAAACAGAAGTTTCTCCTGAAATCCAATTAATCCTTGTGGTGGCAATTCTTGTTTACCAATGTGACTACATCACAGGGCACATCTGTGAGAGATTTTTCTTGATTGGATCATTTGAAATAGGAAGAAAACCCTAAATCTGGGCCACACCCTTTCGTGGCAGCCTATATAAAGGACATAGCAGAAAACTTTTGCTTTTTGCCTGTTCACTCTCGTTCTCACTGGCCAGTTCATATATCCCACTGCTGAGGCATTCCTTCACTAATATTAGAACCTACTTCTTCTGGATTCTGACTATGCTGAAGATCAGCTGAGGCCTCCAGCCTTGTGGACTGAACAATTATTGGATTCTTCAGCTTTTCATCAGGATACAGCCATTGTTGTACTAACTGGACCACAACTTGTAAGTCACTCTAATCACATATGTGTGTATATACATATATACACACACATATATACATATATATTCTATCAGTTCTACTCCTCTAGAGAATGCTGACAAATACAATACTCTCACTCTTCAGTTGCTTCTTCTTTTGTCCCTAAACTCAGAGAATAGTAGTCACCTGACCTCACCACCAGCCCTGGGTTGCTAGACAAACCCTGTGTTTGAGCCATTTCATTTTTGAACTACTATCACTGTAGCTTGGCCTATGCTAATAATATAGAGCACCTCATCAGCAAAGGTTTGTTGGTGATCTGTTTCTGTTTATATTCTACCTTAGTCTTGAAATAAAGTTTGTTGACTTCACTTTGGTTTGAATTGTTTTCTTTAAATTATAAATTTTGTTTTGATCTGTAGGTACTGTCATTTATCTCTAATCTAGTGTTTGCAGGACTAGGGCAAGAATACAAATAAAGGCCTGATTAATACTTGCTAAACATTTCAAAGTTATAATTCAAGATTATCTACATGAGCAAACCTCGGTTTCTTTTAAGTATATGGAAATCGTCTCATCTTGTAAAAACCTAATGTTACGAAGCTAGTTAGCTGCCTAGTAAAGAATACCTCTCGAGCGGGGTGTGGTTGCGCATGCCTTTAATCTCAGCACTTGAGAGACAGAGGTAGATGGATCTCTGTGAGAGCAGGAGACAGCCAGAGCTATGTTTTGAGACCCTGTCGCAAAGCTGAACAAAACGCCTCTCCTCTTTACGCTCTACGGCTACATCTACAATCGCGCCTTCCAGCGATCAAAACCTACAGCACCCGGCCAGCGAAGGGGAAAAGGCACAGCTGCCTCTTCCAGCCTGTTCCCTGGTACTGTGCACCAGCCATGGCACACCACCAACGCGGTGCAATTAGCAGCCTACTCAAGGAACTGCAGCCCTTCACCAGCGACCATCCTTCCCACCCGGCCCCGCCCCGCCTCGCCCCGCCCACTGTATCACCCCGCCCAGGTCACCCGTCAGTCCCTTCGGCTTCCGTCTCGTCTGGCCTGGGATCTGGGGCGGAGCGATTCTGCAGGCGGGACGATTCTGCCGCCAGGTTAGTGTGTGTGCGCCATGGCTGCTCTGCGTGCTCTGCTTCCCCGAGCCTGCAGCTCGCTGTTGTCCTCGGTCCGCTGCCCAGAACTTCGGCGCTTCGCCTCGGGTGAGTGGGGACACCGGCGGAGTCTGTCACCCCACTTTGGGTGGACTTTCCACCCGCAGCCTTCGGCTGGTTTCTAAACCTCAGCCTGCATGCACCCTCACTTGATCCTAGAACTTTGCTCCTGACTCCAGATTTTTTTGTCTGACCTCCACTTCCACAAGCGTGCACTCCCAGCGCTTGACTGTGAAATATCTAGACCCCTGATTCGAGTACTCATCCACACACCTAAACCCAAATTCCCAGCTTGAAGCTCCTCCCATCCTTCGGAGCCCCCACCTCCACTGCTCGCCTGACCCCTACCCAATTATATACCCCCCCAATCTGACCTTAGTCTCACTTTATAAGCCCAACCCGAGCTTGGCACCTAGAAGCCGTGCCTGATGAGAGGGCCCCGGGTGCATTGGCAGCTTCTCAACCTAGAACTTTAACAAGCGGCCTGTTGGGAGCATGCATGTTGGTTGTGAAACCCATGTGCATTTAGGTAGCTTTAAGACAATATGAAGGTAGGTTAAGCAAGACAGCCAGAGTATTGGGAAAAGTTTGTCTACAATGCCTCCTGTCCAGTCCCTCCTCGGTCCACTGCCCTCTCCCTAGCCTGTCCTTCACACCACCCAATCAGCGCTACCCATACTGACACACCCACTTTCCTCCCCAGCCAGCTGGTAGTTCCTCCCTTCTCACTCCTTGGCTGGACTCTTCTGCAGACGTCTGTAACATGAATGATAAAAAACCAAGAGACAGAAATTGAGGTCCAACACAAAAATCAGAAAAAGCAGTCAAGCCTCTAGAGAAATCTTACCTCTACCAAGACTGGGCGGCAGTAGAGAGAGCAGACTAAGCCTCTGTCTCCTCCCATTTTATAGTCCCTTTAATACTAGGATTAAAGGTGTGTGACTCCCTAGGGCTGGGATTGAAGGTGTGAGCCATCACCACCTAGATTTGTTTCTGCACTGATCTTGGCCTTAAACTCACAGAGACCCATCTGACTCTCTCCCCAAATCCTGGGATTAAAAGTGTGTGTCACTATTGCCTGACCTTCTAATGGCTTTAGCTTTGCCTCTGGTCTTCAGGCAAGATTTATTTATCAGAATGCAAATAATATATCACTACATTCATCTAGTGCTCTTGTGTTACCAGGAATTCTTGGCCATGCCCTGGCTTCTGCACCTCAGCATGTCCTGGCTCCCCTAAATGGCAGGCTTCCTACCATTCAACAGTGCACCTCACACTTAAGTTACCCCGAATTCGCAAGACAAGCTCTGTGTTAAGGAACAAAACACCCAGAACATGGACACTCACTATCAGGCTAATCTTCCTCCCTGTAAGTCCATGGACTGCACAACAACCGCCCAAGTCTGAATTGGCTGTTCCTCCAGGTCATCTAATGGTGCTTTACATCCGCCTCTGTTCTGCTCTCACCCAGTGTCACGGTCTGGAAAGTGCTGGCATATGGGGGGGGGGCTGTGTTCTATGCAAGGGATTTCTCCTTTGTTATTTTTGGGGGTTTGTTTGTTGGGGTTTTGAGGGGTTTTTTGGTTTTTTGTTTGTTTTTTTGAGACAGGATCTTACTATATAGCTCTCTGGTTGGCTTGGAACTAGTTCAGGCTAGCCTGGAACTCAGAAAGATCTGCATCTGCCCCCCCTGTAGTGATATGGGAGCAGGCCTGCTTTTTGTCCCGCCCGGCTCCCGCACGCCTAGCTTAACATCCAAAATAACAACACACAAATTGTATTCATTTAAGCATGGGCCAGGCAGTGTTTAAATGAATACAATTTATATGTTGTTATTTCTGGGTATAAGCTAGCCATGCGGGAGCTGGGCGGGACGAAAAGCAGGCCCACAGCTCCCTCTACACCCCCCTGAGTGCTAGGATTAAAGACATGTGCCACTGCCACCATGCCTGGGTAGATCATAGCCAGAGCTGAGGCTGGTGTGGTAAGGATGATACAGAGTTCCCTGTCTACACCTGTATCAGTCAGGGTTCAGTGAAAGATCAGAACTGATAGAATGAATATATATTATATTTGCTAATATATAATATACATATTTATTAAAGGGGGATATTCGAGTGGCTTACAGGTGGTAGTCTGAGCAGTCCAACAATGGCTGTCTCCTAAGCAAAAGACTAAGGATTCAGTAGGCCTTCAGCCCAAGAGACTGCATATTTTAGCAGACCCAATCTGGTTTTGGAGCCCAGGGAAGTCCTAGAGAGCTGAGGGTCTTCAGTGTACATTGGAATTCCAAAGAAGTAGGTTCAAACACCGCAGAAGGAAAGCCGTAAGAATAAATTGGATGAGCTTGTCATTGAGAGTGAGGGCCAGAAGGCAAAAAACCAAAAGCTCTCTTCCATGTCCTTTTATGTAGGCTGCCACCAGAAGGTGTGGCCCAGATTTAGGGTTGGGTCTTCTCACATCCAATGCTGCTTGGGTTCTAATTGATTCCAGATGTGGTCAAGTTGACAACCAAGATTAGCCACCACAGTGCCTTTAATATCTTTATGATGGCAATCCTCTTTTGTCCTCTTGACCCAGGTGCTAATTTTCAGTACATCGCCACAGAAAAAAAAGGAAAGAATAGCTGTGTGGGGCTGATCCAGTTAAACCGCCCCAAAGCGCTCAATGCACTTTGCAATGGCCTGATGAAGGAGCTCAACCAAGCGCTGGAGACCTTTGAGGAGGATCCTGCTGTGGGGGCCATTGTGCTCACTGGTGGGGAGAAGGCATTTGCAGGTATGCTGGGCAGCCATGGTGGTAGAGGGTAGGGGGATGCTGTGGCCTGTGGCAAGCAGCAAAATGGACCAGTTTCTCTGTGATGGGAGGGGTGCCTTAGGATATACTACATATAAAGTAAGCTGGGTGGAAGAGCAGTTCTGTGTGTTGAACACTCAGGTACGCTCAGGTCCTTACTGGTCAGGTGAAATAACTGGCATAAGCCCATTTTCCTCTGAGTGTATCCAGCATCCATTGCCCACCATAGTGACAACTTGGTGAGTTGTTAGTCCATGTATCAGCTGTTCCCACTGTTACGGGAAATGCCCCCAGGGCTGGTGTATCAGAATACAGGACTAAGAAGTTCTCTGATGTCTGGTAATTAAAACCTCACTTCTGCCTCTAGCTGGAGCGGACATCAAGGAAATGCAGAACCGGACACTCCAGGACTGTTACTCCAGCAAGTTCCTGAGCCACTGGGACCAGATCACCCAGGTCAAGAAGCCAGTCATTGCAGCTGTCAATGGTTATGCTGTAAGTGTCAGTCCCAGAGGTCTCCTGTGCAGGGCGGAAGGAGCTGTGCTTGTGCAAGTAAAGTATAGCAAAGACCTGTGTCTTTGAAAGGCCCACGGTGTCTTTCGGTAACTGCTTTGTTTGATGGAGGCTCATTGACTAATTCCCAGATGTGTTAATGAGCTTTTTTGTTTCTGTTTAATTGCTGCAGAATGCAATACTACCTGTGTGAGTACTCTGTGTGCCCACTAGGGTTCCTGCTTCACTAGGCCATTGAGAAATGCAGGGCTAGTTTAGCCCATGGAAAAACCGTGTGATTTATTACACATGCTGATTATTTAATGAAAACCCATCTCTAGGAGTTGGTCAACCACACACATTCATGCCCCTGTCCTTTCTAGCTGATTTTTTTTGAGTCAACTATGCTATGCTGAGTTATTCACCACAAAGCCAAAAATATTTACTGCCTGGCCCTTTGCATAAAAGTCTACAAGTCCCTGCTAAGCAATATCTCCCTTCTATTTATTCTACCACTTTAATCTAGTTTCCTTCTGCTAGCTTAACATTTGCTGTTATCTGACAATTTCATGGTTTTAGA
Source organism: Ellobius talpinus (assembly GCA_001685095.1). Lineage (NCBI taxonomy): Eukaryota > Metazoa > Chordata > Mammalia > Rodentia > Cricetidae > Ellobius > Ellobius talpinus. The sequence goes on along the minus strand of LOJH01000373.1, from coordinate 6,842 downwards.
AAAGTTATTTAAGCCAATAGAGTGATTTTCTGCCTTGGTTCCTCTGGTAAAATCCACCTGCTTTTTTTGAACCTTTTTTTTTTCAGCTTGGTGGGGGCTGTGAACTTGCCATGATGTGTGATATCATCTATGCCGGTGAGAAAGCCCAGTTTGGACAGCCAGAAATCCTGCTGGGGACCATCCCAGGTGAGAATGTGTCATCTGTAACAAGGCAAGCCTGAGACTCAGCCCCGTGGCTGCATCCAACCACAGGCCCCAGATGGATGACTCTTGTCTGCTCAGTTTTCTCCCTGTCAACCAGCGCCTGAAGGACAGAGCCCATGAAGCTCAGCACAGCCTGCGAGCCTCAGACGTGTCCAGCTCTTATGAATATACACATCCTAAATCTGACAATATCACACAGAGTTGACACTGGCTTTTAGCCACGGCGGTTCTTTCTGCTCATGATTCATATACCTTTAAGAGTTTTGTATACCTGAAGCTTGGGAGAGAGGTGATTAGCTATGGGCTTGCATCAAAAACTCTTTCCCATGACTCTGGCTCTGTCCACTCCTATGTCACTGGCGTAGCAGGTCAGGTGGCCTTCCTGAGTTCATATTAGACTGTAGAAAAGTCCCCGCTGACTGGGAAAGCCTTGAGATGTTGTGAGGAAACAATCCCATTGCTCTCCAGGGGCCACCTGGTAGACCTGGTAGAAGGTGAACCCTCAAAGAGAATGGATTTGAGCCCCGAGGGAAGAGGCCACGCTCAGGGGCGGCCTCCACTGCTCTCTGGGTTTGACCAGGCTTGTTCTGAGATCCTGGGCAGTGAGTTTAGTATATTTGTTCAGGTCTTCAGAGAAGGAGGCTGATACTGGGATTTGGTCCAGCACGTGTTTTCAGGGAAACCTAGAACCATCCAGGATTGTGGGAAAAGAGCCAAAGTGATTTTTCTTTCTTCCTTTTTGATGCTGAGAAAGAACCCAGGATCTCGTGCATGCTAAACCTTCTGTCACTGAGCTGCATCCCAGACCTGGGTTTCTTCTCAATGGCTCCTGACAAAGAGCTAGCTGAGACCACAAATCTCTCCCTATAGGTGCAGGGGGCACTCAGAGACTCACTCGTGCAGTTGGCAAGTCATTAGCAATGGAGATGGTCCTCACTGGTGACCGCATTTCAGCCCAGGATGCCAAGCAAGCAGGTGGGGTATCTGATGTTGTGAGCTGGGGGAGGCTTGGGCTACATCTGGTGTCCCCATGGGTACCTGGCATTGGAGCCCTAAGGTTTTGGCACTGACTTTTATATCTTGAAATATGTTATGCACAAGAGAGTGGCAACATATGTTCAGGTTAGAAATAACAACTTCACCAGGCGGCGGTGGCGCGTGCCTTTAATCCCAGCACTCGGGAGGCAGAAGCAGACGGATCTCTATGAGTTCGCGACGAGCCTGGTCTACAAGAGCTAGTTCCAGGATAGGCTCCAAAGCTACAGAGAAA